>JBBBDQ010001243.1:490000-640000 GCA_037127315.1 Ascarosepion bandense | reverse complement strand
AAAATACCCAGATGTTGGGTAATTTCTGTCTTTATTTTCACTAGAAATTAAAACTGAAATACTATGTTTAGAATGGCTCATGATAAAGCACAATAGACATTCTTTGTGATATATTTAACAAAATACACACACACACACACACACATATATATATATATATATATATATATATATATATATATACACACACACACACACATATGTATGTATGAACATTAACGGGAATGTCCAAATCCTCATAAATACATTGTGTGAAGTGTTATATAGCTGTCTTGTCAGTCTGCATTTTGCTGGGATTTATACCCAAGCTCTTGTGGGTCATCCCTCCAGGCTTATTGGTACTACCAATAAACCCACCTTAAAAACTGACCTCTATCTAGCACTTCAACAATAGCAGTGGTTATCTATTTCATGCAGCTGTTGATTGTTGTCATGAATTATATTTTAAACATTACTATTTAATTTTCTGAAGTCCATTTTTGTTATTTCTCATTCAGTAATATTTTTAGGTTACAAATTTTTGGAGATGAGGAATTTGACTGAACTCAAGTTAATGTTCATTAATACAACTTTTTAAATGCATATACATGGAAGAAAATTGGAAAACCAATCTTAATGGTGACCAAGAAAATTGCTCCGAGTGTTACAGTTCAAAAAATAAAATTTGAACAGGCATTTATTACAAATGTGACATTAAATTAAAAAATATTGAAATTAAGACTAATGAAAAAACATTTTTTTGGAACGGATTGGATGGATCAGTTTAAGTTCTGGAAAAGTCTGATAATGTTAAGTTTTACCAGCAAAGTAGAGACTTTAAAGAAAGAAGTGAAAATTAAATTCCCAGAATTAATTTCTTGTGGCTTAGCCAGGTGCAATAAATTGAAAGCTAAATTTAAGATAAAAGAAAATGTACAACTGATTTTTAAAAAGAAAAGGAATGTACCCTATACAATGTTAAAATAGATTAATGATGACATTGACAGACTTGAAAAAATGAGTGTTTTATCTAAAGCTGACTATAGTAATGGGCTCCACTTATGATATACATAAAAAGTCTAGAGATATGTGTCTGTGCAGATTTCTATGAGAGCCTAAATGATGCCCTCAAAATCATTACCCTCTTCTGAGGCCGGAAGTGATTTCTTCACAACTTAGCAAGGCTTGGATATTTTTAAAAGTCAACTTAAGTGCTGTATATCAGCAGGTTCTAGTGGAAGAATGTATAAATTCAATCATTTGGTTTTCAGTATAAAGGTCACCCCAGTTATTTTTCAGAAAGTAATGGACATGATGCTAAGTGGACTTGATTTTGCAGTTGCTTATCTGGACAATATATTGCTGAAAAGTGATAACCCAGAAGAACACAAGAACAATGTTTTTGAGTTATTCAGAACAGTTCAGGACTGTGGATTCAAGAAGAAAGATGAAAAATGCAAATTTTTTATGAATAGAATCAAATATTTAAGACAAATAATTGATAAAATAGAAGGTATTAATTCGTCTATTCCTTTCAGTTATGGGTTAAATAACAGGACAGATTGGGTTCTATAGCCTTGGTTGGCAACCAGCCTCCCACAGAAAGCAATGGCAACCTACTGCGGGATAATCTTCTGCCCAGTCAGTCATGTCTCTTTTGAGACATGATAGTTCACATGTCTATCACGTATGGGACTTAACTGACTGATAGATGTGCATTATGGTGCGGTGGATATCAGGTCAGAACAAAAAATTGGGGAGCCGAGTTTGAATTCCAGCTGAATGCATTGCATTCACTTACACACAAATACCCTTGGGAAAGGTATTAATCCATCTCTTCCCTCCAGTTATGAGTTAAATAGCAAGACAGCTTGGTTTCTATAGCCTTGGCTGGCAACAAGTCTACCGCAGAAAGCAATGGCAACCTAATGTGGGATAATCTTTTGCCCAGTCAGTCATGTCTCTTTTGAGATATGATCACCCAAGCGTGTTTCACATATGGCACTTAACTGACTGAATTGATAAAAATGGCAGGAAACTAGATTCAGCATGAGCAATTGCTATAAAAGACATACCTGCTCCTGAATATGTCTGCTATCTATAAAGTTTCCTGGGTTTGGCAAGTTATTACAACATATTTGTGCCAAACATTGCTTGCAAGTTCTGTTAAAGAAACTATAATAAAAAGACTCTAAATGGGCATGGATGATGGAGGGCCAGGAAGCATTTTAAAATATTAAAGGAATGCTAAAGTTGGGCTTGTTTTTTGATGCATTATGATCCCAAAAAAAGAAGTAATCATATTAAGTGAAACAGAATAGGATCCGGCAATATGCATTAACTCAAAGACCGTTCAATGAAACCTATTGCACACTCATTCAGGATGCTTCTTCCAACTAAAAATAATTATTCCATGATAGAAAAGGAGTGTTTACGAATTGTGTTTGCCATTACAAAATTTCATAGATTCATCTACGGAAGAAGGTTTACCTTACAAATATATCACCGACCATTGCTAGCTATTTACAGGTCCAAAAAAGACCTACCAATCCATACAGTTAATAGGTTAAAACAATGGCAGACCATCTTAGTAAATTGTGATTTCACTGACAATTAAATGGTTTGTCAGATTAGAATGCTTTGTAACTGAGAATTGTATGCTTTGTCATTACGATTTGAATGTTTTGTGATTAAGTGTGGAATGCTTTGTTACTGACAAGTTAATGCTTTGTCACTGAAAATTAGATGCTTCGTAAATGAGATTGACTATTTAATTGAATGCGTTTTGACCAACTTTTTAATGCTTTGTGACCAAGATTTGAATGCACTGAGTCTTTGACGCTTTGTCACTTAGATTTGAATATTTTGTGAACAACATTTACTGAGATTTGAATGCACTGAGACTGAGATTTGAATGCTTTATCACTGATAATTTAATGATTTCTATATGGTATTGAAAATATTTGAATATTCTGTGACCGAAGTTTGAATGCATTATGATTGGGATTTGAACACATTGTGACCAAGATTTGAATACTTTTTCACTGAGGAGTGAATGCTTTATGTCCGCCATTGACTAATATTTGAATGCTTCATGACCGTAATTTAAATTCTTTGTGACCAAGATTTGGATGCATTGTGACTGAGATTTGAATGCTTTGCGACTGAGATATGAATATTTTGTGACTGATATTTACTGAGATTTCAGTGCATTGAAACTGTTGAGTGCCTTTTGATCAAAATTTTAATGCTTTGTGAATGAGATTTACTGAGATTTGAATGCTTTTAAACTGACATTTCTCTAGATTTGAATGGTATTGACCAAAATTTGAATGCTTTGTGACTGAGATTTAAATGTTTTGTGACTGAATAGGGAATGCTATATGACCAAGATTTAAATATTTTGTGACTGATATTTGCTCAGATTTGAATGCATTGTTACTTAGATTTGAATACTTTGTAATCAATATTTACTGTGATTTGAATGCCTGGGACTGAGAATTTAAGGTTTTGTGATCCAGATTCAAATGCTTTGTGACTGAGATTTCCCAAGTTTGGAATGCATTGAGAGAGAAATTTGAGATTTAAATGCTTTGCAACCCAAATTTAAATACGTTGTGTGATTTGACTACTTTGTGACTAAGATTTTCTGAGATTTGATGCTTTGTGACTGAGATATTTCCGTAATTTGAATGCTTCATGACTGAAATTTACTGAGAGTTGAATACTTTGTGACCAAGATTTACCGAGATAAAAAATCTTTGTGACTGAGATTTACTGAGATTTGTGTGCTTTGTTATCGAGATTTACTGATATCTGAATGCTTTGTAACCAATCTTTATGAAATTTAAATGCTTTGTGATTGAGATTTATCCGAAATTTGAATGCTTTCCGACCCACATTTGGATACCTTTGATGTAGAATTATCTAGATTTGAATGCTTTTTGACTGAGATTTGAATAGTTTGTTACCGAGATTTGAATACTTTATTTCTAAGCTTTACCAACAAACTTTGGATAATTATAACTGAAAACTACTGTGATTTGAATGTTTGTAACTGAAATTGATCTAAATTTGACCAAAATTTGAGTGCTTAATGTTTGAGAATTGAATGCTTTTTGACTGAGAATTCAATGCTTTGTGACCAATATTTGATATTTTTGTGAATGAGAATTTAATGTTTTGTGACCCAAATTTGAATGCTTTGTGATAGATTTACCAAAATTTGAATGCTTTGTGATTGAAAATTGAGTGCTTTGTGAATGAGAATTCAATGCTTTCTTACTAACATTTACCACAATTTGAATGCTTTGTGACCCAGATTTAAATCCTATATTGCCGAGAATTTAATAATTTGCGACCAAGATTTACTGAAATTTAAATGTTTTATGACCCAGATGTCAATTTTTTTGATCTAGAAATACCGAGATTTGAATACTTTGTGACCAAGATTTGAATGCCCTTTGGCAGAGATTTACCAAGTTTTGAATGCTCTGTTACCCAGATTTAATACTATCTTACCAAGGTTTCAAGACTTTGTGACACAAATTTGCCATGTTTTGTGAACAAGATTTTAATTCATTGTGACTTACATTTATCAACATTTTAATGCTTTGTGACAGAGATTTGAAAGCTTTGTAACTGAGAGTTGCTGAGAAGTGAGTGCTTTTTGACCAAGATTTACAGAAGTATCGGAATTTTAACATCATTTTGTTGTTTTGGGAAATTAATGTTTAAGCCTGTCAATTTCTCAAATTCAGCGTGTGCATGTTGCTACACTTTAATGAGTGTTTCCATTCTCTCAGATGAAGACGTTTGTATAGATGTCATGAATGGTGCCAAACTGATTCAGAAATATCTAACGGTTCAGTTAAAATATATTTTTTTTGTATAAGCGCTTCACCCCGAGCAAGGCATGTCACCGCCACTACTTCGCAGGGGGCTACATAGAGTGGAGAAAGGATGGTTAAATATAGGAAATGTCAGAGGGTGAGTGATAGGCAGGTAAGGATTCTGAGAATGGTTAAATATAGGTACTGTCAGAGGGTGGGTGATAGGCGAGTAAGGATACTGAGAATAAGGGTTGGGGAGATGAGTTTTCTGAGAGTAATTGGGAGTTAGTGTGATAGGAGGTGTCTATTCACCTTACATTTAAACTCCTGGAGATTGTAGCTGTCGGGAAAGCAGACTTGTGGAAGGGAATTCCACAGGCGGGAAGCGCGAGAAAAGAAGCTGTTGGAGTAGAATTTACGGTTACATCTTATCTGTTTAACTGTAAAAGGGTGAGACCTAGTTGCTAATCTAGTATCTCGTGTAAATTCGTGCTTAGGCGGCACCAGTGATCTAAGTTTATTGGAGCAGAAGCCATGAAAGTACTTGTAGAAGAGGTACAGGGAAGCCACATCACGCTGGTGAGAGTGGTTGCAGCCGGTCTGCCAAGTCAGTATCAACCACGTTACAGATCCTCCTTTGTATTTTGTCAAGAAGCCCAAGGAGAGCAGCAGGGGCACCCGACCAGATATGGCAGCAGTATTCAATACACGGGACAACCGCTTTCTTAGATCAATACTTGAAATGGAAAATGAAGCAAATGAAATCTTTAGGTTTTCACATGGATGATCCTTCTTGGGACCTTGTGGACTGTCACTACAGAATCATAAACAAAGAAGTGTACTAGATAACAGAAACCACACCACTTGAGGACTTTAAACAATAGCAAAAACTAAAATAGTTATCATATGTATCTCAAAGAAAATAATTACATAATCAAGACACAGAGTTTATGCATACTACACCTGAATGGGGGAAACCCAAGACTGCTTAAATGGACAGTATTTTGTGACCCTTGTTATCCTACCAATATTTGTTTCTTTGTATCTAAACTTATATACATTATAAATTAAACTAAGCACAACTGATTATTAAAAGAACAAAGATCTTTGCATAAATGGTGTTAAACACATTAAGAAATATCTAAACTGTCAGTTGTATACAACTGTTTTTTCAGATTAATGATTAAAAATAGCTTTGAGTGAATGAATCTTGAAGGTCTTAACTGTAGAATTTGTAAATAGCAACAGACAGTACTCAACTGTAGTTGAATCTGAATCTGACAGCCTAATTGGTAGGTGGTTTATATAACAGTCTGGGAGATTCCATTCTGCTATCTAGGCAAGTCTATTCTGTAGGCTCTGATTGGCTGATGATTCTAGTGTGGATATTGTGCTCAATAAATATCAGCACAATATCCAGCCTGTGACTGTTCAAGAAAGAGACATGTATTAAGTTACAACACTGTTTATTTTTGTCTGCCACCTGAACACTAGTTGAAAACATCCTTGCAAAGGTGAGCCTCACACTTTGAATTGTTCATTAGCAAGGACAATTGTGATAATAAAATAAGTACATCCTATCTCCCCTTTCACTTGTACACAATACAATATAATAAACGTTTTTCAGTACGAAAGCAAACTGAGTCAAATAAAGCTTCATTAGTTTTTACTGAGAATTGTTACTATATTACGACCATCCTTCTTCAAAGTTTGTTTGGATGAAGCCTGTAGGTCATAGTGAAATTGGTGACTGATGCTACAGAATCCCAAACTGTACCAAATAACAGAAACAACATCACTTGAGGACTTTCAACAGCAGCAATAAATAAAATGGATAGTGCATGTAACAGTATTTACATTATTCGGACTATTGTCTTCATCTTTGTTGCCATCTGTACAACGTTTCGGCCATTGTACATTCCAGCTTTCTTTAGGTGCTAGAAATTTCAAACCAAACCCTTTATTACAATCACTGGGGTATATCATTCTCATTCCTTGTGTAGTAGTAAAGCCATGATTGGAAGTCATGAGTTATCTTCCTATAACCCTGCAAGTTACTTGTTCATCACTGGTATTGAAGTCACAACTCTAAGAGTCAAGTCAGGAACTAACCAACGTCTATATCTGCTCTGCCATATGTCCTTAAGGACAAGAACAACTGAATTTTGGGGAATTATAAACCTAATGTCCAGTAACCCTTGTGAGTTCAATACCAGGCTACAGCACTCTAACCCACTATTAAAAGGAAAATTCTTACAAAAGCCCGAACTTGTAACTCCTTCCGTACACCTTGCTACCTCTGTCTTAACGAAAAGTTAGAAATTAATGAATTTAGGGACAAGGTTAAACTGTTAAACTAGAGAAATGAGCTAACTGTTCATTGTAAACATAGTTCAGTATTTACATTAAAATCCAAGTTGTAATATTGAGAAATTAAGGAAAATCTTTTTACCTGCCTTTTTTGATGGATGGTTTTGTTCAAGTTGGACATTCTAGCTGATCCTTGCTGGATGTCTTGTTCACCTTGTGTTATCATACTGATATTTGCTGGGCATTCAACCCGGCATTGATTGGCGGGTTGTATGGTTGTTGGGTGTTCTGCCCAACATTGGTTATCATGGGGCCAGGGACTAGTAAAAAGTTTAGAAGCAGTGTGAGGCTTGGGCCTTGAGAAATATGGTTATTAGGTGTTGGTTGGTGCTATGGGGAAATGTGTTGGGTATTGGCTGGATGGTATATGCTGGATTGGGGTCTGTCAAGTATTGGCATGATGATCAGTGTTAGATTGAGTACCTCATAGCTGTATAGGTTGGCAATCAGTGTTGGGTTGGGCGCTTGCCAGGTTTTAGTGTGGTGATATATGCCGGATTGAATACCGAGGAGGAATTCGTTTGAGTATCTGAGTCAGTTGAAGGTACCCATCAAATAAAGGCAAATAAATGTCTACATATTAGTGTATGTATGTATATAGGTGTACATTTGTTTTCTGTACTAGTAGACATATTGGTATTTTGTTTTACTTGCTGATGTGTATGTATTTGAATATCTTATGTATGTATGCTTTTATATGTGTGTGTGTGTATATATATATATATATATATATATATATATTCATATTTGTGTGTGTATATATGTTCAGATGTCCATGTATGTGTGTCTATATATATATTCTTGTCTATGCACATTTATATATGCACGTACGCTTCTGTGTGAATATTCCTACACTTATTTGCATATGTTTATGCCAGAAGTTTGTTTAAGTATTTTCATGTATGTGGTTATATCTTTTAAAAGGTTAAAAACAAGCTAAATCCCTTTAATCAGGGAGGCATTGTTGCATAGATAGTGTGGACCAATCAGAATAAAGTAACTTCTAATTTGAAGAATATGAGAACAGACTCAAAAAAATAATTTTGGGGGGCATTAATGTTAATATTTGATTAAATTGAGATCAGCATTATTAATCAACTATTAGATTCACTTTATTCTTATTGCGAATTTTAAATTCTAAGTTTAACAGATCATTAGATTTAGATTATTATAAAGTTATTCAAATATTAAATGAGGAAAAGACATGAACACACACATACAAACCTACAAACATCCACACATGAACAAATAGATGGGTATATACACATACACTGGCATACAGACACATATACAAATTAATATATGCACGCATATATACATACACAAATTTCAAAATTTTGTCTTCATTGATGTGTCAATTTATTTGTTAAATTTTAAAGCTAGGTTTGGAAAATGTCTAAGGCTACAATATTGGATACATGTAAGAGCAAATTCATAAGATGGCAAGGGCCTTGTATTAACGAGTCCAAGACAGTCATATTTCAGTGCATCAGCAAATAAACAAAATTAAATATATACTCATGCCAATACACAAGCTAAAAACAAAAAATTACCCGACTAAAATCTCAACAGATCATCATATACAAAATAAAAAATAAAACCACATACATGAAACTACTTATGCACAACTTCTGGCATAAATATACGCAAATAAGTGCAGGAATATTCACACAGAAGCATGCACACATATATCAACGTGCACAGACAAGATAATATATAAGCATATATATATATATATATATAAAAGCACGCATATATATGTATATACATAAATACACATTAGCAAGTAAAACAAAATCTCAATATGTCTAGCAGCACAAGAAACCATATGTACACCTATATACACTCACTAATGCGTGGGAAAACCCATGTACCCAAGTATATATTCTAATATAAACAGTGAAAAAAAATCTATCTATCTATCTATCTTCTGTTTCTGTGGATGATGTTAACACCTCAAATTGAGTCAAGAGAGGAGGAACAGAAAACTTCCGCTCAATATTCTTTAATACACTATTATCGTGTTCCAGTAGTCATGAGAACCAAAGTTATTAGAAGTTATACTGTGCCTCATTTGATCAACAAAGACAACACTTTCAAGGTAATTTTAACATCTATTAATATTACATGCTTTCTTGAATTGGTTTTTGGAACTGTCATACTGGAATAACTGGAAAAAGTGGTTCCTGTGGGCTATGGCAGCTGAACAGGCTGGTGTGAAACATGAAGAGGATTTTAATTTCACCTGGTATTTCTGAGAGGATTTAAAAGATTATATCACAAAAGCACCAGACTTGGTGTGGCAGCAATATTCAAAACCTGGATGAACGGTAGATTTATAAAATATCTTGATTCTGAGTATGCGCACATACTTGGGCTAGCTAATCCCTGTGGCAGATGCTGCCTCAGGCACATTTGTTTTTCTTTAACACTCACAGAAACAATCTGTGGTTTATCCTGTAATGGTGCTGAATGAATTTTGGTTACAGTTTCTGGGAGAGAGCAAATAATTTAGCATAATCAACAATTCTGAACATCAGCAGTATATTCAGACCCACAATTATGATGCTTGATTTGAAACAGTTCCATCCATCTATCCATTTTCCCATATAAGACTTGGATCAACATGTGGTATGATTTTTCAAACCCCTCTCAACAATACTGGAGTTTTCTGGATATGATAAACTGCATCTGGCAGCAAGGCCTCTGATAGGGAGTTTTGTCCAAGTGTGGAACCACCTCTTAATTACTGTTCTTCCGAAGTCAACTCTGACCTGGGGTGTTAGCATCTTTTAGGGTCCCTGCTATGGGTAAATAGTTAACACCCAAACTGAAGTCAATACACTATGAATGCATAAAAATAGATTTTTATAAATACTGGCAATACATGAAAAAAAATATTATTCGCAATAAATAATAATATCAGCAAGCCATTTGATTCTCAACAAAAACTCTCTTTATGTCACTGAAACCTGATTTACAAACTGATTTCTTACAAAAAATACATATTCTATTCATACAAACCTGTCATAAAAACCTTGTCAACAATAAATATCCTATTGCTATAAACAAAATGAATCAAACCTAAGTTAGATGATAAACTACATCCAGCAACAAGGTCTTCGATTGGGAGGTTTTGAGGAATGTGAAACCATCTCTGAATTGCTGTTGTACCCAGATCCACCCTGACCCAGGATGGTAGCACTGTTAGGGTCCCAGCTATGAATAAATAGTTAATTCCTCAAAATGGGGTCAAAACATTATGAAAGTATAAAAGTAGACTTTTATAGTGGAAATTCCAGCAATATTTTTTTTCGAGAAGAAAATATTACCAGTAATACATTTTTGAAGGCATAAATATTACCATTTTGAAAAAAATAATAATTATATAGCAACAATACATCTGACTCTCGACAAAACCCTCTTTATAAAAATACATCAATGAAACCTGATCTACTCACTGATTTCTATTCATATGAACCTATTGTAAAAGTCTTGTTGGCATTAAATAACCCATTGAGGTTAATATGCTATAAAGCAAAACAAATAATACTGGACCATCATACCCAGGCTGATTTTATTAAGAAGTCCCTTCTTCGACAAAGTGATTATGGTTAGATTTGAACCCAGGCTTCCTGGTCAGAATGATAACCTTCTAACTACTTAGCCATGTGCTGATTATCTGATTGACCTAACAAACATTGAAAGCCACGAGTAGCAAAATTCAAAATTTAATAATGAAAGAATTTCAAGAGTTGCCCAATTAGGCAACTCTGGACTCCTGTCAAATTTGCTACTGATCATCAGTTTCTGAAGGTTATGTGAGTGAGTAGCCATGGTCAAATGCAAAATAAGTAACTAAACTGCCTAACAAACAGAATTGACAAAGTTTACAATAACAAGAAAAAGAAAAGACCAGAACAAAAATAAAATAAAGCAAGCAAACAATATATGCAAGGTAAATCAATTGTAATAAGTTCAAAATCACAGTAATAAGGCAAAAGTTCATAAACTAAGAACAGGCGTTGACACACAAAAGCAAGTTTGAACAAGCCAGACTGGGACTGAGTCAGATGAAACAGAGAACCAGCCTATTAGCTAGGAAAACTCCCAGTATGGATTTGTGTACCTTTTTCTTTAAAATTTGAAAAGTATTTTACAGTTATTCTCCATGGGATTGAAACCAGCAGGTTATATGGTAAAATGTATTAATAAAATGCTCCTGACTCACTTGATATACAACTACCATGTCTTTGAAGAAGATTGATCAATAGAAGCATGAAATATATATTAAGTATGTATAAAAGATATTTCAATTTTGTTTTTTTATTTGGTTTGTGTAGTAGGCAAGGTGTTGCCACAAAATCAGAATCCCTAAGACCATGTTTATATTATGTTAGATGATGAAGTGCACTTAGTACCAAGAAAAGAGACAGATATGATGCTGTGAGGGTGAGCAAAGAGCGTGGGAGTGACACTTTGGTCAGTTCAAAAAAGATCTATGCTTGTTTGCCCAGTTAGCTTCTGGGTACATAGGCAAGCGATTATGAGGTCATTGTTGTGACCATGAGACCTGAGTTCAAATTTCACCATAGTCAGAGTGCACAAATATTTTGATTCTAGGCAGAAATGCCAATCTGTTTGTAATTTTTTTTTTCTACAAAAGTTCTCCAAATACAAGGCTGAAGAGCCACTCAGGGTTGTGGGTTATTTTGCCTTTCCAAAAAGCATTAAAATATCCAGACAGATTTCTCTTTCTGTCCCATAAACCAATTTGACCCCTTAAATTCTGCAATCCATATCAGATGCTACATAAACCTTGTCTAATGAAAAAATCGGTGATCACAAGTGTATGATTTTACTTTATGATATACATATATTAATTATGACCTTTTTTTTACACTGATGTTTATTCAATACCAGGTACAAGAGCCACATGAGGTAGGAGATTACTGAATGAGGTTTGTGATATGAATGTAAGAGGGAGAAGTATGAAGTGAAGATTACAGATATATTGCAGATAACTGATCCTAGATATGAAGAGGTTGAAATTGTATTGTTCTTGGAAGTATCCCTGTGGGAGTCTATTCCAAAATGGAACAGTTCTGAAGAAAAAGCTTTCTGTGTAGAACACCCTTTTTGCCAAATGAATATGTAGAGAATGTGTGTAATTCAAGCCTGTCAAGATCAATCATGTTTTTGTAGGTATTATGCTCATAAGATTAATAACTTTATAAATGTATTTGGTTTTCTCTTTTTCTTTGTCTGGGATTACAGCTCTACCACCCTAAAACACTAGTTCTCATATGATCACTGAACTTAGGCAACATTGAGCCAGGTCAGTCAGTATTGTGGTGATACCGACCTAACAAAAGCGATGGACCGGATGTTTGCACCCTCACAACCAGGAGGCAAATGACTGGGGGTCGTCGTTGCGTGTTCAAATCACAGATCAACAGGGAACTCACATCTGCACCCAATTCTGGGCCTCCCACTGGCCGATAAACAAAACTTGCACATGCTCGCAAACTGGAAATTCAACATTTAACCAATTCTCACTTTTCAACCAGAACATCTGCGCGAACATGGATGCACAACGACGACTCCCGGTCATTCGCCTCCTGGTTGTGAGGGTGCAAACATCCGGTCCATCGCTTTTGTTCGGTTGGTATCACCACAGTATCTAGATGGGTGATCACTTTAGAATACCAAATGCTCTGGTGTTCAAGTGGTATAATGGAATTGTCAGTTTGAGAGCTGAATTAGTCTTCCAATTGGGTTTGTTATATTCACTTTTGCAAAATACCCCTGGGAAAGTTATGAATCCACCTTTTTCACCTTAGTTATTGGTTAATTAATAAGACTTCTATCATTAAAACCATTATTATCACCACAAATATAATAAAATGAATGAAATTATGTACAAAATATTTTAATTTCAGCATTAAATAACCCATAGAGATTGATATGCCACTAAACAAAAAACTAACCAAACCTTAGGAAAGGTATAAATCCACCTCTTCTTCCCTGAACTATGGGTTAATTAGTAAGATTTATACCACTAAACTATCATGATCTAAAAAACAAATGTTTACAATATAAAAATATTTTCTGGCTTTAAATAGCCTGCTGTTGATAAACCCTAAAATATCAATTAAGCAGTCAATCAATGCTTCAGATGTCTATCAATTTAGGTAACCTTCAGGGAACTGAATCTTTATTTAATCTATAGGGGTAGATTGTCTAGGGTTAGTTTACTGTTTTGTAGTATTAATCAGTGATTATTCATCCAGTTTCTACCGAGTCCGAGTCTGTACTACCCAACCCTGGGATTGAACTTGAAACTACAAATGCATTAATAAAGAAAGAGAAATATTACAAAATTTCTGAGATGTGGAGTTATTATTTCATTGTTTAGATTTGGACTAATGTCCTCAATTTTCTTGTTATTATCACAAAATTTCAACTATAATGTTTTCCAGCCTTCTCCAAGTGTCTGTCGAACAAAGTTACCCTCAGTTAATTCCTGACAGAACTCTTCATTTAACCTCTGTAGGTAAATTGTTTTTGTTCTGCTGTCTATGTCTAGATATACATTACATTATTCTTATTTACTCCTGCTCTCTGATTGGTAATCCATTTTCTTTTTTGTTTATCATATTCTGATTAGATGTGAATCCACTTCTTCTTCCCCCAGCTATGAGTTAATTAGTAAGACTTGTATTTATAAATCATTGTTATCTAAAAAAAAAAACTTCTCATGATCTAAAAATATTTTCTGGCTTTAAATAACCTACAAACAGTAGCTGAGATGTAGAAAATGAATCAATCATTTTTGTTTTTATATTTAAGATTATTACTTTTTATTTTTTTTGTTTGATTTCTTTGACAATTTATTTTCTGGAAACATTTAACTTGTTAATATCTACATTGCATTTCAGTCTATCAGAAAGAATTGATTTGCTTCCTTTTTTTTCCATGGCAGTATTTTCAAGACATTTCCCATTTATTTGGATTATATCACTCCGTTGTATTTCACTTTCATTATATTCTTCAGTGTTTTTCACCATCTTATTGTTTTTCTTGCCTTTCTCGTCCCTCGACTCTCTCACCTTCCATGTCCACACACAACAGGTTTATCATATTTGCTTCTTCTTTATCAAAGAGTGAGGAGGATGAAATTCTTTCATCTGAATGACTTTTGTCTAACTATTCTTGCTGAAGCTGACTCTGTTTTCCTCTGAAGAATTATCGAGAAATACTTAATATGTAACTCAGGTTCCACACAATAGAAATATGCTCAAAAAGAAGTTCTCCCAAAGCCCAGTAAGTGCACTTATGCTCTCTCAGCACACGGCAGCTCCACATTCAGGGTCTAAGGGGGTCCGTCATGTCCCCAGGGGCTGTGTCCATCCAAGATGCCAAGCAAAGAAGAGAGAAAAAGGGGAATACCACATTTGCACATCTCTCTCTCTCTTTCTTTTTCTTTCCTCTCACCAAAGCTTACTGCCGTCATCTTGGCTAGACCAACCCTGACAGTACAGGTGCGTTCCAACAATCTACAAGCTCATGTCCAGACAAAATGTAAAAAAAATAAAAAAAATAAAAAATGAAAAGGGAATATCTAAAGGCATTGATTGATTCTTTGTGCTCTCTACTTTGTCAAAAATTGTGAAGACACTGGGAGAGCTAACTCAGGATTTCCAGAAGTGGTTCCTAGCCCATAGGCCGTCGATTGATAAGACAGAAGCGTTACATTGAAGTTGGTGCTTAAGTGAAGTAGGGGAACAACTTTCGACTTCTCTCTTTGTCATTTCAGATGTACATTTTCTAAGTGAAGAATGGAATTCAGAATTTCGGTTTTAATTTTTATTCTTCCTTTTTAGTTTTTTTCTGGGATCTTAACATTTTTTTTTTTTTTCATTTTTTGAGGGTGGTGACTGTCAGTAAGAAGTCTCCACTGTATAAACATAGATGAAATCTCTCTATGTCAATGTACTATATATATATATATATATATAATCATCATTATCATGATAGCTATACCTTGCAAATGAAGATTAGGTGGGATCTCTATGGATATCGTAGATTTGCCTATATAGTATACAAGTGTGGTAGGAAAAGGTTTTCTACCCAAAACCACTGGCCAAAAGATGACCAAACAACAAAGTATGGATTTTTTTTTTTAAATCGCTTCTTATTGGGACTGAGAAATTTTCACCAACCTTTTTGAATGTGTTACGATAAATTTTTATTACGAAAATGTAATAATATTGCATATATATGTAATAATGTAATAATAATATATATATGCCATCCTGCCGAATGGCATATATATATATATATCTCTATGCATGCATATTAATTGGACTAAGTTCATTTTTATCTTCATGTAACCACACACAGATTTGAACAAAAGAAAGACACTGAGAATTTTAAATGTAACAATTTTACTCTGGCGTGTGTATACACTGCATTTATATAACACACTAAAATTTACCTTCTCTTATTCCATATGCTTATGGCTTAGGAAGTAGGGACCCTGACTGACACCAGATCGATCAAGTTTCGATCACAGCTGGAAGCAAGTGGAAGTCTAGCCACACTGATGAGCTATGATACAGCAAAACAGGCTTGTATATGGATGACTTATATATATAGGAAAGAATGTTAAAACGTTTTGAGTTTAAAAATGTTGTTTTTTTTTTACAGTATTTGTATATTTCTACTATTATATTTTATATTTCAGACCGCCCTCGGTCCTTCATCACAAACAAATGATTTTAAAATTTGAATTAGTAATGTATTTCATGAGATTTCGCGAGAGCATCTGTGAAGAGTCTGTTTACATCACATGATGTGTTTGTGGAGAGAGTTTTTGTTTTTACATCAAGTGACATTGAAAGCGACAGATTTTTTAAAAATTATGTTTGTAAACGTAAATCTATCTTTAATAATGTTTGTAAATTTGTTTTTGATAAAAAATGTTTTTAAATGTATCTAAAAAAGTTTTAAAAATTTTTTAAAATGTATCTAAAAAAGTTTAGTTATTGAAGTATATATTGAATATATATATATAGCTTTGAGTTCTGATAGTCTTTGGTGCCAAGATTATTGTTTTCTTATAGTTTTATTGATAAAAGATATTTTGGTGAGTAAGTTTTTTTTATCGTAAACTGCTGGATATCAGGGTGGAGATAGAGCATTGATAGTTTTAGTGCAAAGAATTTAAAAGTTAAAGTGACAAATTCTTTGCACTAAAATATATAAAGTGTTAAAATGGTGTTTAGTGCCAAAATTGCTGTTTTTTCAGTAGATTACTGGGTGAAAGGTATTTTAGGCAAGTAGATTTCTTTTGTTATAAAGTGTTCAATATCAAGGTAAGGATAGATCATTAATAGAATTAATGTGGAAAAACTGTTAGATTCTCCAAGCCCTTCTTCCTCATTACATGTCCCAAAAAAAAATAATATGACCCTGTAGAGTGAAGACATTACAATAATGCTCTCATGAAACTACGAAGTCAGCATGACTGAAAAAAACACTGCTCAGCTCAGCTAAGTGACAAGTTTTTCCACATTAATTCTGTTTATCTTTCTCTCACTTTCTCTCTCTCTCTCTCTCTCTCTATATATATATATATATATATATATATTAATCCAGGTAAAGAGGACCCAAGGTTCTACGATTTTGAGTTCCTTGGCATTTACTTTTTTATAAAAAGCGCTCATACAATAAATATTGTAAAGCATAATATAATCATATAATTATGAATTAAAAGTACATTGTGACATGGAAATTTCTATGTTTCGAGATTTTAATTTTGTCATCAGGCAATGTTGGATGTTGGTTGTGAAAATTAACATTGCCTGATGATGAGATAGAAATCTTGAAACATAGAAATTTCCGTGTCGCAATGTACTTTTAATTTGTCATTATATGATTTTATATATATATATATAATGTGTTGTCTGAAGTTTGATATATATTTTTTGGTCAATGTAGATGTTTGCTAGGTGACTAATTCATCTCGTTTGTGCCATGGCAAGGTGTCCATAGCAGTGGATCACTTGCAAGTTCTTGTTTTGCTCACAATATAAATAAGTAAATAAATCAACTTCTAAATAATAGATTTTATTAATTTTTTATTATTAGAACCTTGAATACATTCTTAATGTTTTCCAACAGATGGCATTTCCAGAACTGGGTGCGTGTAGTTTCAGATGTGAGTGCATCTATAAGGAAGTACTATATAAGTAAGCTTGAAATTCACTGTATGTCATTTCACTGAAGTGTAAACAACTTTGTTTTTCATAGCACTAAAAAAATTGGATTTTGTGCCAGATTTGCAGGCAATTTTACTGCACTACTTTCTTCAAAAGAAATCTGCAGCTGAAGCACACAGAATTTTTGTTGAGACTTATGGTGATCATGCTCTTTTGGAAACTACATTCAGAGATTGGTTTAAACACTTCAAAAACAAACTTGCGGAATCATTAGGAGTTGATCACACAACTACTCCAAAATGTTTGAAAGTATTAGGAATGATTCAAAAGCAAGAACATTGGGTGCCATACAAATTGAAGCTGAGAGATGTCGAACAGCATCTTGTCATTTGTGAACAGTTCCTTCACCGGCAGCAGGCTTCTTGACAAAATACAGCGGAGAATCTGTAATGTGATCGATACTAACTTGGCAGACTGACTGCAACCACTCTCCCACTGGCGTGACGTGGCTTCCCTGTGCCTCTTTTATAAATACTTTCACGGCTTCTGCTCCGATGAACTTAGATCATTGGTGCCGCCTAGGTACAAATTTACACGAGATACTAGATTAGCAACTAGGTCCCACCCTTTTACAGTAAAACTGATAAGATGTAACCGTAATTTCTACTCCAACAGCTTCTTTTCTTGCACTTCTCGCCTGTGGAATCCCTTCCACATGTCTGCTTTCCCGACAGCTACAATCTCCAGGAGTTTAAATGTAAGGTGAATAGACACCTCCTATCACACTAACTTGCATCTATTCTCCCAACACTCTCACCATCTACCCAACCTTCATTCTCGGTATCCTTACCTGTCTATCACCCTCCTTCTGACATTTCCTATGTCTAACCATTCTTTCTCACCACTTTCCCCTCTATGTAGCCCCCTGCGCAATAGTGGCAGTGAAATGCCTTGCTCGGGGTGAAATGATTATTTTTTTAAAAAAAAAAAAGGAGAGTATTGTTTGCATCGTGTTGTGACCAGCAATAAAAGGAGGATACACTACAATAACCCTAAGTGTAGAAGTGATCACTTATGGATTTTTGCATGTAAATGAAAGTAACATTTGCAACTGGAATTTGAACTTAGCTCTCCATTTCATTTTCTCATTCTGAGCTGTTAGCTTTATGTCATTTGCATATCTAAACTGATAACTACTGGTATTTTAAGAGGTCAGCCATCTAGGCTCGAACTTGTAGTATATATTTATCCTATAAATATATCCTGAAAAGTTTACCAACCTTGGCAAGGCTAATAGAATAATCAAGACACAGCAAAATCACCTGTTCATACAGTTAGGAAATGAATTCAGTAAATATGCAAAAATAAAAAGAAGTGTAAAATAAAAACGTGTCTTCTTACTGAAATTACTCAACCTCTTGACAGTGAAGCGATTCTGAGAAAATTAAGTCCTATCATGATTCATTATTGTTGGACACAATCATAAGATATGCAAATGACACAGTATTGATAGTTGATGTAAAAAGTCTTACAAAATGTAGTGAAGGAAGGTGAGAAGAAAGGACTAAACATTAATTGCAAGAAGATAGAATGCATTGTATTGTCAGAAAAAGTAACAGTCCAACATGCAAATTACAAATTGGAGATATCAAAATCAAGCAAGTACAACAATTTAAATATCTGGGAAGTGTTTTAACAGAGGAAGAAAAGTATGACACCAAAATCTGAAGGTGCATTGCAGAAAAATATATTTTCAAAAGCTAAGCAAAGTATTAAGAAATAGGAAAATTTCATTAAAAACAATGAAAAGAGTACTGAAGTGTTGTGTTATACTGGTTCTACTATATGGCAGTGAATGCTGGAAAATCTCTGTGCAGGTGGAGAAGAAACTTGCAGCAAAAGAAATGTGGTTTTACAGGAGGATACTGAGAATACCATGCACCAAACATGTGAACAACAAAGAAATTTTTAGATCAGATGGAAATAAGGAGACTTATACTTCACATGAGAGAGAGATATAATTGAAATTTCTAGGGCACATAATTAGGGAAGAGGGATTGAAAAATTAAATACTCATATATTGAAATCAAGAGGAATACAGCACATAACTAACTTAATGAGCTTGTATAAGTTGAATGTAGAATGTTTTAAGAGATGACAAAAAAACAATGTTTTAAGAGATGATAAAAAAAACAAAATGTTTTAAGAGATGACAAAAAAACAAAATGTTTTAAGAGATGACAAAAAAACACAAAATGTTTTAAGAGATGACAAAAAAAAAACAAAATGTTTTAAGAGATACAAAAGATAGGAAATTGTGTAGTGCCATGATTACCAATGTCCATACAGGGAATGACAAATAAAAAATGATTGGCTAATGCCAATTTTTAATGTGAAAACACTGTCTTCTATAAACACATGCACATGCATAGCACGATGGATAAATTGTCATCAAAATTAAGCAGAAATGAACGTAACACCGACATCTTATTTTAACAGATATATTTACCAAAATTACACAAAAATATTTTGAAATACTACAGAGTAAATTTGTTCAATAAAATCCCTATTGACTTCAACCACAGCATTCAGACAATTTTGAAATCTCTGGCATCTCTTCTGGATGATCTCCTTGTTTAAGTTGGTGAATTCTGCCATAACCTTACCTTCAGTTCATCTTTTGGTATGACTGGGTTCTCCTGTTTGTGTGGCATGGTGCAGAGTCCTGTTTCCAAGCATCGGGTCATTCAGCAGCTACTCTCTTGAGTCATGGCAGCACTACTTCATCAAGGCATGTGATATAGACCTCTGTTGAGCCTGAGGCCCTAACCAATAACTTTTGGAGTTCTTTTCTTATCAGAATGATCAGCATGAGTTTTCCAACCTTCGAAATCACCATTAGACTTATCTAACTCTTTCCAAATTCATGACTTAGGAAGGTATTAGCAGCATATACATACACCATATGAAAATAATAAACACAAACATCACTTGAAGCCATCTTTATTAAAAAATTAAAACCAACACTAAGCAAAATGAATTCTGAAATATTATAAATATAGTAACAATATTCTAACACATCACTCAATAAATCCCAGGCCTAACTAATAAAACAGCAACTTTTAGTTAAAGTTCAACTTTATTCATCAACATAGTCTCCTTCTAGGATGATACACTGATTCCAACACTTCTCTAACAATTTTATGTCTTTGTAGAACAATTTGTTTTGGCCTCAAAATACACCTCAGTTTTCAATATCACTGCTTCACTGGAGCCAAATTTCTTTCCCTCGAGCATACTTTTGAGGTCTGCAAACACCCAGTAGTTGTTGGGGGCCAGATCTGGAGAACAGGGCTGATATAGAAGCAATTCAGAGTGCAATTCATGTAGTTTTGGCATTGTTATGATCAACTTGTGTCACAGTGCACTGTCTTGGTAAAAGATCACTTTTTCTTCATTTGTGGCCATTTTTTACAATTATCTTCCTTCAAAATCACCAATAATTCTATATAATATTGCTATTAATGGTTCTTTCTTTCTCAAGCTAATTGATGAACAAAATACCTTGCAGATCCTAAAATACAGAGGCCAAAACCTTGCCTGCTGATGTTTGTGTCTTTGGTTGCTTTGGACAGTTTTCACCACTCAGCTGACTGCCAATCTGACTCCAGAGTGAGGTGGTGGATCTATGTTTTATTCATTGTCACATATTTATGCAACAACTCCTCCTTGTTGCGTCGAAACAGTTGCAAACAACACTCTGAATCATCAACATGTTTTTGTTTTTATCAACTGTGGGCAAACGTAGCACCCACTTTGAACATAGCTTTCTCATTGACAAATGTTCATGCAAAATGGTGAATACACTACCTTCTTATATGTTCAACTCTTCTGCTATCTCACACAGCTTCAATTTACGATCAGCCAAAACAAGTTTGTACATTTTTTTATGTTTTCTGGGATAACTGCTGATTTTGGGTGACTTGAGCATTCAGCATCATTTGTGTCTGTACAACTGCATTTAAAGACTATACCACTGCTTAACCATTGTTTCTGATGGAGCAGAGACTGAATAACACTTATCAAACCATTGCTTTGCTTGAACAGTGTTTTTCCTATCAGAAAGCAAAATTTTTCTATTGTTTTGAAAATTTGCAACAGTCACTTAAATAACTGTAATTTGTAAACTACTAATCCAATTGGGCCCAAATTTGTCATGTGCCATTTGAAATGGCACATGACAAATTTGGGCCCAATTGGATTAGTAGTTTACAAATTACAGTTATTTAAGTGACTGTTGCAAATTTTCAAAACAATAGAAAAATTTTGCTTTCTGATAGGAAAAACACTGTTCAAGCAAAGCAATTTGTACTTCATGAAAATCATCTGGATTTTTCATTAGTGGTGCCATCTATATGTCAGGCCTTGGACTTATTGAGTGATGTGTTCAAATGCCTATAACAGTAGCTATATAAATTATGGAAGAAAAGCAATGGTTTAAAACATGTAAATTGTAATTTTTACAGAAATAAAAACCACAAAATTAAGTTACTTCCCTTGCACCATATAATTTTAAAATCAAAATCACCTTATGTGCTTGCTCAAACTCATTGTGGTTAAACCTCAAGATATTCATAATTGACAACTTTTCATAATGGACTAATACATTATTATGATTTAATGATCAACTTTCTGAAGATGATCTTAGATAAAATTGAAAGTACCTGTAAAAATAAAACTAATGAAAATACCGACAGTGCTGTTTTTGTTGTTTTTAATCACCATACCAGAAAACTTATTCATGACTACAAGAGGATTAAAATAAAAATAAGTAGGTGGTATATATCTAAATTATTTAATCAAGCATATATATATGTGTATATATATATATATATATATATATATATATATATATATATATACCCATACACAAATATAATATATATATACATACATACACACACATTCATACACGAATATAATATATATATATATATACATACACACACATTCATACACATACACAAATATAATATATATATATGCTAGTTTAAAAAATTACTTTTGACTACTAGCGTTTATATACATTGTGTCTCTCATGTTAAAATCTGCCTTACTTCACCATGCAGTGATAACTTAGAGATAGAATCTCTAACTGATGTCAAATCGGTTGGGTTTCAATTCTGGTTGGAAGCAATTAGATATCTAACCATACTAATGAGCTGTAATACAGTAAAACAAGACTGTCTGCGGATGACTATATATATATATATATACACACACACATACAGAAAGGATGTAGAAAATTCTGCAACTTCAGCTCTATCAAATTGATTAAGCAAGTTAAATATGATTATAATCATGGATTATACAGGGATGATGGGCTAATGGTGGTTCCAGATATAAAAAAGGGTAATGATACTATTAAAAAAAATCTACATAAAATATTCAGAGAACTGGGTTTTAGCATCACAGTTGAAGTTGGAACAAAAATAACCCAGTATTTGGATGTAGAATTCAGTCTCAATGATAGCACAATCTTACCATATTTAAAGCCCAATACCATTAGTAAATATGTTAATACCAGGTCAAACCATCCTAAATCTGTAATAAAGCAAATTCCCAAAGGTGTGCAGTGCAGAATATCAAATAATTCCACCACAAACAAAATATTCAATTGAACGTAAATAGATTACAAAAAAGCGCTAAAAGAGGAGGAGCATACAGAAAGTATTCACTCCTCGAACACAAAACAGAAGTGAACTCCAGGGTAGAAAAATAATATGGTTCTATCCACTATATAACCAGCAATTACAAATTAATATCAGTAGAATGTTCTTTAAATTCCTCAAAAAGCATTTTCCAGCGAAATAATCTAAGTTATAGCTGTTTCAGGAATAATCTAAGTTATAGCTGTTTCAGGAATCTGCAAAGAATCATTAAATCTAGGAATACTACATTATTGGATATGGCAAAGAAAAGGAAGCAGAAAGAATATGTCATTGTAGAAATAAGAAAGTGTCCACTGAATAGAAAGTGTTGCATTGAAGGAGTAGTATACATGGCTGAGATCAGTGATGATGTAAGTTCAAAAAGGTGTGTATTGGCTGTCCTGAAGGGCTATTCAAAAGGTGCTACTACAACCATACCCCTTTGTTCAGTCTTGAAAATCACAAAAGTGTCACAAGGCTGGCAGACTGTGCATGACAGTTCAAAGAAAAATATGGAAGAAACTTTCATGCAATTGCCTGAAGAGAACTAACAGTCAAAACCCAGGTAGCTTAGTATGTATTCCAAAATTCATAAGTTTATTTTTGCTCTACTTTTTCCTGATAGTATCAAGTACTTTTTTGTTGTTTAATGCCTTCAAAGACAGTTATTTACTGCCTTCCATCCATATATTATTGTTTTATATTTATATATATATATATATATATATATATATATATATTATATTTGTGTATGTGTATCAATGTGTGTATGTATATATATATATATATATATATATATATATATATATATATTAGCACAAACTTATCACTATACTCGTTTTGAAAATCCCTCCGTATATACGTGAAAGGAAAAAATGGTTGTAAAAAAAGAAAGAACTAAGCACATGAACATCAGCCAAAGAGAATTAGACTGAGTCAGCCCGTAGCCCAAAGAAAAAACCAGAGATGAGTAATCAATAACAAAAAAAGTCCTCAATACTGAAGCAGAGCAGAATAAGTAAATTAAACCAAGTGAGCCAACAGATCTACCAAGGTTTCACCTAAACGGATCTTCAAGGAACGTTGGCTCTGAAGATCCATTTAGGTGAAACCTTGGTAGGTTTGTTGGCTCACTTTGTTTAATTTACTTATATATATATATATATATATATATATATATATATATATATATGAGTTATTAAATATCCATATGGGAATACACAGGTCACACATGTATAAAAGTACTATTCAGATGTTACTAAAAATAATGGTCTGTGTAGTATAAAGAGTTATTAATTATATATATATTAATAAATATACACATTATCCTACATTGGTGGCACAATTCAGAATGTCATGCATTACACAATCATCAGGTACATATTACAAACTTATATATATGTATATAAAGGTATGTTTGTTTGCTTTATATTATATTCATAAACATAGTATAATTCTAAAAATATTTCTACAGCTTTTTTTTATTAATACATCCATGTTGTAAAAATATGATTTTTTTTTTGGTTTTTACACAACGTTTTTTTTTTTTTTTGCTTTATATCTATTATTCTTCATTTGTTGATATATTTTCTGTTAGTTTTTTTACTACCATAAATTAATATCATCAATTACTCATATATGAGATATAATATTACATTACAAGTTTACGGACTGCATTTGCTATTTGGTAACTGTTATCATTGCTGAGCAAAGTTTTATGTGAACACAAGATAAAATCATGTTTGATGGTGGATGTTTTTTTGTTAACATCCCCGTAACCTCTCTGAAGATGGCTTATGTGAGCCAAAAGCTTTCAACCTAATTAATAAAAAAATATCCAAATGTTAGGAAATTTTTGTCTTTATTTTCATTTGAAATTAAAGTCAAAATACAATGTTTAAAATGGCTCATGATTAAGCAGAATAGACATTCATTGTCTCTTATGTTTAACAGTATATATGTAGTGATGTGTGTATGTAAATAGGAAACACTTTGAAAGTTAATGAAAAACCTAGAAATTTCTATTTTTTGCCACTTTAAACAAAATGGGATTGGTACAGGAAAAAGCCCTATGTTAAAATAGTAGTAACAATGATCTAATACATACATGTGTGAATATATACATACATATCTAAACTTATTTATAAATGGAACTTTGTCTGTGTTGTATGTGTGTGTGTATCCGTTACCTATAGACTCCGAAACGGCTGAACCAAATTTTTAAAAAATTTACACAGTTGTACTATAAGCATCTGCAAGTGTTCTTAGCTAGGTTTTGTGTTGAGGTACCCCCACGATAAATATCGAAAATCGATAATTGAAAAAATCAGGTTATAGAAGGAGTGGTCCGATTTTAATCAAATTTGATACACTTATAGACAAAGACATGAGAAATGATATTCAGAAGTTTCAAGGTTGCAGCTCTTACAATAGTACAGGAAATTTGATATCGATACCAGGAAATCAAAATTTGACTTAAATCCATTAATTTTTCTTTCAGTCTACGGTTTCGCTTTAACTGGAAACAACTATTGCTATTACAACTCGTGCCAACATCCAAAGTGTCTGAGCTCCAGGACCATGGAATAGTTTTAAAGCTTTCATTACACTCGAGCAATGCCGGGCTATACTGCTAGTACTTATTAAAATGCATTCATATATTAACACATTTCCACAAATACCAAATAATATATGTATATATCTTCCTTTTATTTTACATAATAAATGTTCTTTTTATGCTTTCTTTCTTTAATCATTTCACCCCAACTAAGGTGATAATGCTACTAAGATGCAAGGGATTACTGAAAGTGAAAGAGAATGAGAAGACTTTTTGTGAGGCGATAAGACAATAGAAGAACTGCAGCCAGAAAAACAGATATAAATTTTTAAAGAACGTAAATGGCAGGTAGGCAAGAAATATTTTTATTTTTCATCAATTCCAAATCAACCAAGGCATTAAAGCAGCTAAGATGTTTGATGAGGATGAAAGATTATGAGTAAAATAAAACATTATTAAAGAGAAGGAAAAATAAAGGAACAGGAATTAAGAAAATAGAATATAATGATGGACAATGCATTTGAATTTTTGAAGGTCAAAGTTGGCTCGAAATCAAGAACCTGGAATTGTTAGCATAGAACTTACGGTCACATCTGTATGATAATGAGGCCTGACTGACTGGGCAGAAGAATTTTCACACAGTCGGTTGCCATTACTTTCTGTGGTAAACTGGTTACCAACCAAGAGTAAAGAACTCAATCTATCCTGCTATTTAACCCATAACTGAAGAGAGATTCAAGAATATTTGCGTATATACGAATGAAATGAATTCAACTGGAATTAGAACTCAGCTCTCTAATTTTTCATTCCGAGTCAATGTCCACTGCACCCCAACACACATGCAATGTAGTCAGTTAAGTAACATACGTGATACATGTTTGGGTGATCATATCTCTTTTAAGACATGACTGACTGGGCAGAAGATTATCCAGCAGTCGGTTGCCGTTAATTTCTGTGGTTAGTCCACTTAAATTCATATAACCTAGGTACCAAAACAAAGCTCATATTTTGTAAAATTTCCAAAACTTATTTTCAAAAATAATTATTAAAAATAATTTAAAATAATATGCTTGTAGGTAATTTAAAATTTGTTTGACAAGAAAGTGTTCTTAGTTCATTAAAATAATCTTCATTCACATCTTCTTTAAAATATGTTCATTTCTTACATATTAATTAAAAACTGACAATATACAAGACATTAGTATTAATGTCTTATGTCAGTAAATGCAAATTAAACCTGATGGAACATGATCGCATCATGGAAATAGTTTCTGTCTCTTTGAAGATTATTTGATTAAAAAAAATTATAATCAAGAATTATTCCTTGTTGCAGTTGTATAAATATGATAATGAAAAAAAGAGAGGAAAGTTGAGAAATTTTCAAAAATGTTTTGATAGATATTCTTAAATCCATATCTTTCCTTTTCTTGACGTCTTACTTTCATTTGACTTGTGCCAAGTCAGTTTTCATCCCACCAACTGCATTCCCCACCCCTTCCATCCACCCATGCTCTTTATTCATACTGTCATATCAGGAAGGCAGATACATTAAATGTTATGGAATAAAGCCAGAAATACTTACTTACTTACTTAAAATACTTGTTTTAAAAATAAGCATTTTATTTATATTTTTGTTTTTGCTTCATGCTTCTTGATGTTTCATTAACTTTTACATTTGTTTAACCTGAAAATTTTTCAGGCAGCATTTACTGTCAGACACATGTCAGTAATTCATTTCCATTAACATGTGAGAACAAACATATAATGAAGAAAGAGTGCTATGAGAATTTGATGCTCACAGGACATATTAAATGTCAAAAAAACAGGTTATTAACTGCTTTTTTCTACCTAGTCAGTCAGTTAAGGGCCATACGTGATACACGCTTGGGCGATCATGTCTTGAAAGAGACATGACTGACTGGGCAGCAGATTATCCCACAGTAGGTTGCCATTGCTTTCTGCAGTAGACTGGTTGCCGACCAAGGCTATAGAACCCAATCTGTCCTGCTATTTAACCCATAACTGGAAAGAAGAGACGGATTAATACCTTTCCCAAGGGTATTTGCGCGTAAGTGAATACAATGGATTCAACTGGAATTCGAACTCGGCTCCTCGGTTTCTCATTCCGAGCCGATATCCACTGTACCACAACACACATCCTTTCTACCTAGTAGGCATGTGTAAATGTTTGGCAGAACAAGGATTAGTAGAGATAGCAAAAGGGAGAAAACAAACATTTCTATAAAATACAAAATACATTAACATTTGGAAAGACCATATGAAATAAGTAATCATCTTTGTGGCCTCTGTTAGGGCAGTGAGGATTACTTACTGATGGTGGTACCATATTGTGTGTGTATATACATAGAATTTGTCTATACTTCTGAGATGAAGTAGTATTTACATTATTCAGACTATTGCTGCCATGTTTACGACATTTTGGCCATTGTACGCTCTGGCTATCTTCATGCAGGGATCATTGGAACAAACACTGGGATATTACTGGGATATATCATTCTCATTCCATGTTCAAAGCTACATCTGGTAGCCGCAAGTTATCTCCCTTTATTTTAACTCTATAAGTTATTTGCTGTATTGAAATCACAACACTTTGGATCAAGTCACTGGAACTAATGTCTATATCCACCGAGCCATGTATCCTTGAGAACAACAGCAACTGAATTTCTGGGACTTATAAACCTAATGTCTTATATTCTCAGTAACCATTTTTTACCAGTGCTCATATTGCAATCTTTAATGTTAATGATTTTCTCTAGCACTCCATATTACTTTGATAAGTTCCACAAAGTGGGTGGAGTTTCTAACATATGATGGTGACTTTCCTATCAGTGGGACAATTATATCTACAAGGAAGTGACTTAGAGAGTAGCACACCAAGCCTTGGCTGCAAACAATTAACCTGTGTGGAATATAGTATATATATATATATATATATATATATATATTTTTTTTTTATTTTATTTATTTATTTATTTTTTTTAATCGTATCACCCCGAGCAAGGCGGTCATGCCACTGCTGTGCAGGGGGCTATGTAATAGTGAAAAGATTGGAAAAGAGAAAGCCAGAAACCACATCCTAAACAGGGAACAAGGGATGAGCCTCTTAACCTGTTCAATAGACATGGGTGGAGTGTGAACCGGGTGATTTCAGTCTATCTACTCCAATTGAAAAAAAAAAAAAAAAGACAAAGTGAGAAAATTGAAGAAGAGAAAGCCAGAAACCACATCCTAAACAGGGAACAAGGGATGAGCCTCTTAACCTGTTCAATAGACTAGGGTGGAGTGTGAACCGGGCGATTATATATATATACTAGCCAAATAGCAGCTGGTTAGTTGAACCAAATCACATTTCTTGACCATTATTAAACACATCCATAAAGGTACTGAGTGTAGGTTATCTAGGAATTCTTCTTCTATAGAAATATTTGAAAGAGAGAAGAAGGAGTATGAGTTGGCATTGAAAGAGAAGGAGCACAATTCTAAGTTGGTATTTAAACCCTAATATGAACCAACAGGTATGAAGCAATAATAGGTCTGGAAATGTGATTTGGTTCAACCCACCCTTTCACTTCAGAGTTGTAAACTAATATAGGGAAGGTATTTTTGAAAATATTGGAAAAAATACTTCCCCATGAACTCTGACTTGTATAAGACTTTTATTAAAGTACAGTGAAGTTGAATTACAGCTGCACCAGTAACTTGGATAAAGGTGTAAAAAGACAAAACGCTAAGAACTACAAGTGTAACATGGAGAATGAAAATGGTAGTGACATGTGTAACTGCAGGGACAAGGGCAATTGCCTGCGAGGTGGTGCTTGTAAAACTGAAAGTGTAGTGTTTAAAACTGAGGTGGAACATTCAAATAGATAGAAAAAGATTTATATGGGTTGTACAACTGGCAGATTTAAGCAAAGGTGGTATAATCATAAGTCTTCATTCAGGTTGGAAAGACACAGAAACTGTACCAGGCTCACCAGCCATCTGTGGGGGTCAAAGGAAATGAGCAATAGAAACCCCTATGTGAAATGGAGTATACTTAGGAAAGTCTGGCCATATAGTGTTGGTGATAAGGTTTGCAGGTTGTGCCAGGAGGAAAAACTATCTATTGTCATATACCCAGGCCAGAAAAATTTCTTAAATAAAAAGGTCTGAAGTTATGATGTTGTGTAGACATTCAAGAAAGTATGTTTTGGAATTATACAAACCTGGATGAGGGTGTTAGTGTGTGTTTACCTCCCCTTCTGTAAGGGTTCTGGTGGCTGTGGACATGAGGAGGTTCCCCCCTCTTCTATCAGGCGTGGGCATAAGGAAGTTTTCCTCTCCTTTGGTCAAGTTTCCAGTTGCCAGGTATATAAGCAAGTGCTTTGAACATGCAGACTTCTGCTTGCCTGATAAGACCTGTGTGTTTGAAACCTGGATAACAAGTGGTGTGTGTTCTGTTTTTTACATATATATATACTAGCAGTATAGCCCGGCATTGCTCGGGTGTAATGAAAGCTTTAAAACTAATCCATGGTCCTGGAGCTCAGACTCAGCCTAAAGAATATTTGTGTGAAGTTTGGTGAGAGTCTGATAAAAATTGTGGATTTGTATAAAGGACATACAGACAGATAAACAGACACTCACACAAACATCTTGCCTTTTATATATATATATTATCAATTTTCTGCACTATTGTAAGAACTGCAACCTTGAAACTTCTGAATATCACTTATGTCTTTGTCTATGAGTGTATCAAATTTGATTAAAATCGGACCACTCCTTCTTTCACCTGATGTTTTTCAATTACCAATTTTCAATATTTATCAGGGGTACCTTGACACAAAACCTAGCTAAGAACACTCGCAGACGCTTATAGTACAACTGTGTAACTTTTCAAGAAAATTGGTTCAGCCATTTCGGAATCTATAGGTAACGGACACAAAGTTCCATTTATAAATAAGTTTATATATATATATATATATATATATATATATATAGTGTACAAAGACATAAATGGTTTTTAAAAAATACAATGCATGTTGAACACATGTAGTTGACCAAGTGAGTGATTTATACATTAACCGAAACAAATTAATTATCAGAAGATGGGAGAATCAATAAATTTATGCTAGGTGGTAGATTATAGATTATCTCGTTATATTAGAAAAAAAAATGAACTATGCTGCAGTAAATTATGTCTTTATACTTCTTTTTCAAGTGCCGTCTTCCTTCAGGATATAGGCGATCATGGACTTGTACTTGGCTCTGTCTTTTGTCACTCTCAAAATTCTTCCTCTTGGTATTTCTCCCAAACCCTGCTTTGCCATCCATTTGGTGAGGCCTATCAAGTAGGTCATGTGCTACTTTCCCCTGTCTCTCTTTCCTTCTGTCAATCCTGTGAGTATTAAATTTTCCAGGCTCTTCTTCCTCATTATGTGTCCCCTTTTATTTTAGTTTTTGCTTCGGGTCTGGCTCTAAATATGTATAATTGTAGTTCTTAGTCTCAGCCATGATACCATTTACTCAGAGGACTTATTTAACTTTTAAAATTCAGTTTACAATGAAAAAACTTATTTGATATCGATACCAGGAAATCAAAAGTTGATTTACATCCATTCATTTTTCTCTCAGTCTATGGTTTCGCTTTAACTGGAAACAACTATTGCTTTTTAGTCTTTTGTGCCAACGTCCAAAGAGTCTGAGCTCTAGGACCATGGATTAGTTTTAAAGCTTTTATTTAGAAGGCTAAATAAGTCCTCTGAGTAAATGGTATCATGGCTGAGACTACAATTATACCTACTTAGAGCCAAACCCGAAGCAAAAACTAAAATAAAAGGGCTGAAAAAATACAGACATACAGGCAGATAAACAGACACACACACAAACATCTTGCCTTTTATATATATATATATATATATATATTATTGATTTTCTGCACTATTGTAAGAACTGCAACCTTCAAACTTCTGAATATCATTTCTTATGTCTTTGTCTATGAGTATCAAATTTGATTAAAATCAGACCACTCCTTCTGTTACACGATTTTTTTGATAATCGATTATCGATATTTATCGGAGGTACCTCGGCACAAAACCTAGCTAAGAACACTCACAGATGCTTATAGTACAACTGTGTAAATTTTCAAGAAAATCAGTTAAGCCATTTCAGAGTCTATAGGTAATGGAGAGACACACACACACACACACACACACACACACACACACACAGATCCATTTATAAATAAGTTTAGATGTTAAATTAAATGGTGAAAATGATTTATTTTGAAAATATAAGATGAATTCATGGTTATTTATAAAATTTTGGAGTGGTAATTGTTGAAAATTCTTTAGGTGTGTTAATATTGTTTTATCAAAAATGAGAATTAGTGTGCCATGGTGTTTTACAATCTAGGTAGCAAAAGGAAGGAGGATGGCCTGGTGTCTAGTTATGTCACTTTTTAATTTTGTTTGAATAACGTACATAGTGGGACCATAGATTTTTGAAATGGGTAGACAATAATTTTAACAACATGTTGGATTTTAGGTTTTTTATTAAACATTAGATTTTTTTACTACCTCATGAGTAAAGTGGCTGGAATGTTTATGTTAGAATCAGGATTAAATAATTATGATATACTTAGGTATATTGTAGTAAGAAAAACAATTAAGTATTGTGTGGATCATTTATTTTAGTCAAATAATTTTTATATTTTAAGTTATGTTGGAGTATAAGTTATAAATGAAACATTGCAATTATATTTTTAAGAAAATTATTTTCTCTTAGTAAGGTGCATAGTGGGACTACACAATACTTAAATAGGTAAAAAATAATTTTTAACAGTAGTTTGAATTTTTTTTTCTACTACTGCAAAAGTAGAAGGGCTGGAATGTTTAGGTTAAAATTAGGATTAAATAATTATGGTATATTAAACTCTATGTTAGTTTAGAAAACTAATTAAGTTTTGTCTGATGTATTTTATTAAAATAATTTTTAATTTTTAAGTTATATTGGAGCATAAGTTATAAGTGAAATATTGTAATTTTTTAAGTTTTAAAAGAGAATTTTTTTTGCCTCGGTAAGTTAGATTGTTAGACCATACATTATTTAAATGGGCAGACAAAATTCTTCAACAGAAGTTTGGACTTCAAGTTATTTTTTGTTTTGTTTTTTTAAAAGTAATAAGTAAAGTGGGTGGAATGTATAGTTTAGACTCAGAATTTAATCACTATGGTACACCAAGGTATATTATAGTTTAGAAAACCAATTAAATCTTGTGTGGGTCATTTATTTTGGTCAAATAATTTTTAATTTGTAAGTTATATTAAAGTATAAGTTATAAATGAAATATTGTAATGAATAAATTATTTTTTTTTTTGTAGATTTTGTATTACTTTATGAGTAAAGGGGCTGGAATGTTCTGGTTAGAATTAGGATTAAATAATTATGGTATATTAAAGTATATTGTCGTTACGAAAACTAATAAAGTGTTGTGTGGGTCATTTATTTTAGTAAAATAATTTTTTGTGTCATGATATAATGCTTTTACAAACTATTGTCATAACAAAAATTACAGTATATATATATATATATATATATATATATATATATACACACACACACACACCTGGAAGCTCAACTCCAGCCACTTTCTCACCAGCGGGATGTGGCTTCCCTCTGTCTCTTCTGCAAATATTTTCATGGCTTCTACTCTGACAAACTTAGGTCCCTGGTGCCCCCTCCACAAGAATTTACTCATGCAACCTGACTGGCAACAAGATCCCACCTTTTTACAGCTAAAGGAATAGTGTGGGAAAAGGGGAAGAAGGAAAACATTTTATTGATGAGAGTGGGAGTCAGATATACAATATAAATTTTTAAATGCTGATGTCATATTTAAAGAGTGTTGCTTCTTATAATATGTAACTTTAAAAGGCTGCTTAATGCAATTTGAGGAATAAAAAAACAGCAAATAATAAAAATATTATCAATAAAACTATGATATTTACTTTTTATTAGTAGACCTTTTGAGTAAACCAAAGAACAATGAGAAATATTTTAAAGCTGAAATTTTCATACATGTTTGTTTCCTTTGCCAGTGAAACAGGAAATAAACAATGATGTGGGTTTCATTTTTGTGGGGAATTTTCCTCAGTTTCCATTATCACTTCTTCATTGAAGCCAAATCTATTTCCCTGGAGCATTCTTTTGAGGTCTGCAAACATCTGGTGGTCACTGGGAGCCAGATCTGGAGAATAGGGTGGATGTGGAAGCAATTTGAAGTGCAATTCATGTAGTTTTGCTATCGTTGTGATTGACCTGTGACACAGTGCATTGTCTAAGCAAAAGATCATTTGTAGCCATTTTTTGATCTTTTTTTCCCTTTCAAATGCACCAACAATGCTATATAATATTTACTATTGATGGTTCTTTCTTTCTCAAGGTAATGAACAAAATACCTTGCACATCTCAAAATACAGAGACCAAAACCTTGCCTGCTGATGTTTACATCTTTGGGCGGCTTTCACCTGCTACTGTCCATTCAGCTGACTACCAGAGTGAAGTGGTGGCTCCATGTTTCATCTATTGTCACATATTTATGCAAAATCTCTTTCTTGTTGTGTTGAAAAAGTTGCAAACATAGCTCTGAATTGTCAACATGTTGTTTTTGATTGACTGTCAGCAAACACCACACCCACTTTAAACACAGCTTTCTCTTTGATAAATGTTCATGCAAAATGATGAATACACTGCATATGCTCAACTCCTCTGCTATTTCAATTTATGATTGGCCAAAATGAGTTTGTGGACATTTTTGGTGTTTTCTGAGACAACTGCTAATTTTGGGTGACCTGAGTGTTCAGCATCATTTGTGTCTGTATGACCACATTTAAAGTCAGTATACCACCTCATAACCATTGTTTCTGATGGAACAGAGTTTGAATAATACTTATCAAGCCATTGCTTTGCTTGAACAGTATTTTTTCTCATCAGAAAGCAATGTTTTATTAACACGTGGAATTGAGATTTTTCCATTGTTTTCAAAATTTGCAACAGTAGCTTCACTTAAATAATTTTATTTTGTAAACTTATAATCTGATTAGGCCCAAATTTTGTCTTGTGCTGTTTGAAGTTTAGTACTTATGAAAATGATATGGATTTTTTTATTAGTGGTGCCATCTATATGTCAGGACGGGGACTTGTTGAGTGATGTGTTACTACACTTTCTCTCAGAGTATTTTCAGTTTGATAATTTCATACTCACAAGTCTCATTGAAAATGTTTTTATCACATAATTGACTTTTTTGAGAAAGGGAAGTTTGAAATTTTATTAGGGTTGGAAAAGGAGTAGATAGACTAATTGGAGTAGATAGACTAAACTATCGCCTGGTTCACACTCCACCCTCGTCTGTTGAATAGGTGAAGAGGCTCATCCCTTGTTCCCTGTTTAGGATGTGGTTTCCGGCTTTCTCTTTTCCAATCTTGTTACTCTTTTCTTTTTTTTTTCAATTGGAGTAGATAGACTAAACTATCGCCCGGTTCACACTCCACCCTCGTCTATTGAACAGGTGAAGAGGCTCATCCCTTGTTCCCTGTTTAGGATGTGGTTTCCAGCTTTCTCTTTTCCAATCTTTTCACTCTCATGTAGCCCCCTGCACATCAGTGGCATTACCGCCTTGCTTGGGGTGATATGATTAAAAAAAAAAAAAAAAATTTATGGGAGTATTAATATTGTTTAAATTCTTCCACTGAAATTCCAATGTAACTTTGATAATTATTTTGGCCATTTTTGGGGAAATGGCTTGGTATATCACTTAAGTAGACTTACATTTGCCTTCCACAAGACAAAATTTGATGGACCTAGAATTGCAGGAGGGTATTATACCAGTTTTAATATTAGTTCTATCTAAATTATTTAAAATATGTTTATTGTGAGGATTAAGGATATTATCTATATTATGTGTGCAAGAATAACTAATTTTAATAGTATTTTTTTTTTAATTTTCTGCAAAGGGGGTCATTGGTATGAAAATGTTTACTTCCCAGTTTCAGAAAATATTTCTTAGTGTTAATCTTAATCTAAAGAATTTGGGTGGGGGTTTAAACCATATAACTTTTTTTTCTACATCTACTCCTTGTTTTAGATGACTCAGAATTAACAAAGGGTTTCACAGATATCAATTTTCATTAAAGCAGCTTTCCAGGAGAGCTTTATTATGTAACTTTTTATTTTCATTGAAAGACAACAGGTTAATTCTGGCATTAATAGTTTTAGGTATTTGTTTTATAATAGTATTAGGGTGGTTGGAATTAACATTAACATAGTGGGGGGTATGTCATTTTCTTTAAAATAAGGTTTGCAGAAATTGTTATTTAGATTAAGCATGATGCCCAAATAATTGACAATTTTTAAATTAGAGGAAACTTCAATTTTAAAAGCTAGTAATTTAAAGGCCCTTATAATTTTCTTATGGATCATATTAGTTAAGGGCCCATTGCTATTAGGGATGAACATAAGATCATCATCACAGTATACGTTAATTTGTTTAGTGTCTACAATTCCACTTAAGGTGACTAAGATGTAAATACCTACTAGATCAGCAACTTGAGCTGAATCCTATGCCCCCATAAGGACATCAAATTTGTCATAGGAACCAGGCACAATGGTCAAAGGTTAGAATCATTTTTTTTAGCTGCTAGAATAATTTTAACTTTCATATTGGTGATCTCTACATGGTTTTCAGTGAAGCTAATACAGCAGCCTAGGAAGTTTTTAGAGATAGAAGAATAAAAATTTACAATAAAGAAGTGTTATTTTTTTTCTTAATATTAGTAAACCAATTAATTGTATCAGAAGAATCCTTCCAGAAATTGAGGCAGAGAATGAATTGTAGCTCCTCAGTTATTCTTTTAATAATTTCTCAAGGGATTAACCCTAAATCACTTTTAATAGGATTAATTAACCTAGTTTGTAATTTATTACTAAAGTTGGGTTTGTGGTCTTTAAATGAAAGGTAAGCATTTTTAGTAGATATTTTTTCCTACCTTATCAGCAATATTTAGCTAAAATTGTTTGTATCACTGTTGATTTCCAAAATTATGTTGTTAAATTTATCTAAGTGCTGGTAATTTTATTTGTAATAATTTTGAGCTAGTGTGAGCATCTGCATTTGTCGATGTTTCTAGATTTATCAGACATAATCTAAATATTCTTTTAAATTTTTTATGGTGCTAATGTCTTTTTTAGTATTTTTTGAAACTTTTAGATGACTTGAGTCATTTTATTTTAGGAATTAAATTGAATGAGTCTTTCTCAAAGGAATCTAGGAATTTACAAGGAGGTGGGGTTCTTTGTGTTTTGAGATTATATGTGTCAGCTTGATGGTCAGAAAGTATCAGTTGATTCAAAGTATAAAACTTGTTTCTTTCTTAAATACTTTTTATTCTTAATTTACTTTAATATATCTCTTTTCACTTCTGTTACTGAGTGGCAAGTTTACAAGTTTTGACAGCAAAGATCCGCCATGGTTTTTCTTTTTTCTTTTTGTTTCCTTACTCTCACTTCCATTTTTTACACACATACACAAACAATTAAATTTATTTTCCCCATAATATTTTGTTATCACTAATGAGATGGGTGTTAAATTTACTCATTGAAATTGCCATCCAATTTAAGAAAATTTGAATATTTTTATATGTAATAAATATTGACTCTGTGATTAAATAAATTTAATTACACTGAGCCCGCTGGCTGGATCAGTTTTAATGTTTATTAATAGGATCCATTGGGATTTACCTCCAAGTTGTTTCTTTTGGATTCATGACTGATATATATATAATTTGTATAAATAGAAACTGATACTTGAACTTCAAATATTAATAATATACAGACCCACAAAAAGAAAGTAGCAGAAAGAGAATATATATGTATATATAAGTTTATACATGTAAAAATATCATTTTTCAAAAGAGTATTGATCAGATATCTAGAATAATTTTGTATATTTTGTTGGCAGACATTTTGGAAAGAAATGACCATAAGAAGTGAGAAATTTTTGGAGGGGTAAACAAGAATCCTCACAGTTGGCCATTTGTAATCCCTCATTGATAACTGGCATGCCATAGTTATCAATCTCCTAAGTGTCAGTCATGTTAGGAATGTAGCCAGATGTCATTGCCCAGCTCCAGCCTCGGATATTGTACTGAGTAACTGCATCTTTTACCATGGTTGATTGATTGAAAAGGTTTAATATGCAAGAGGGTGCTAAAAAGTCCTCAGTCTAACCTACTTATCAAAATGTGGACGATTGACCAGATATCATTTGTTTTTGCTTTTCTGGATTCTTTGTTGGTACACTTTCATATTTCACACTCTACATCTTTGTGAGTTTTTATGTTTGTCACTTTCGTTAAGCCTGTATTATAATTTTGTTTCTAATATAGTTAATCTATATTTATTTTAATCCTTGTTTTTATATATATATATATATATATATCTGCTTCTGTTCTTACTGGTTTCTCTCCTCCTGTTTGTATTAGTATCCATGTCTCTCTCTTGGTTAGTCTTGCCTTGTCCATTCTTGGTCTGCCTTACTTGATCTATATTGGTCTCTCTTGATTGATCTGTCTGCATTAGTCTGTATGTTTTAGTCTATCTATATTGGTCTCTCTCACTTGGTGTCTCTGTATTGGTTTTTCTTATTTGATCTGTCTGTATTAGTCTGTATGGTTTGGTCTATCTGTATTAGTCTCTCTCGCTTGGTGTCTCTGTATTGGTCTGTATTGTTTGGTCTATCCATATTAGTCTCTCTCACTTGGTGTCTCTGTATTGGTCTCTTATGCTTGATCTGTCTGCATGGTTTGTTCTCTCTATATTAGTCTTTCTCACTTGGTGTCTCTGTATTAGTCTCTCTTGCTTGATCTGTCTGTATTGGTTTCTTTCTCTCTCTCTCTCAGGTTTTGTCCATATCAGTCTCTCTTTCTCAGTCTGTTTGTCTCAGTCTGCTCATATTAGTTTTGCTCTACTGGTCTGTCTGTATTGGTCTGCCTTGCTTGGTCGGTCCATATTGGTCTACCTTGCTTGATCAATCCACTGGTCAGTCTGCATTGGTCTCTCTTGCTTGGTCAGTTCATATTAGTTTCTCTTGCTTGGTCTGTCCATATTGTTTGACCTTTCTGTTTCTGTCATTACCAATCACGTTTTCTCTCTCTATCTCTTCTAGTCATTTAATCTCTCTGTCTTGATCTGTCTGTATTGGTTGCTCTCTTTCACTCTGTCTATATCGGTCTCTCTCTCTCTGAATCTGACCATATCAATTTTCTTCTTAGTCTGTCCATGTCAGCCTCTCTTTCTGGGTCTGTTCATGTTAGTCTCTCTCTATGAACATATCCTTCTCTCTTATTCTGTCAATATTGGTCTCTGCCTTGGTACTTTCATGTCTGCTTAGAAACTGAGATTGTTGAATTTTTTCTAAGCCAATTTTTCTAAGCCAATTTCAAATACTGAGTTTCAAGGCATGTGAACCTTTCTATGTTTAATTATTGGTTTCATCTGATCTTCCTACTTTTCACTGCAGTCAGTATTTTCATATAATTAAAAAACATGGTGTATATCTCAATCATATCAGTCTATTATGAATATATCTAAATATATCTATATGTTGTTATCTTGATTTATTTGTCTACTTGCTCATGATCAAATTCATTTAATTCTGTGAAATTACACATTCTTCTAAATAAGGTAAATCATGTGAAAAATTTGTGAAAGAATATCCATAACACTGCCAAAGATTTCTGTGCTGCTTGACCTGCAGTATGTTTACTCGTCAGGCTGGGATAATTTGCAGCAAAAGAAATGATTTTTGTTTTGGTGATCATTGGCTAATAATTTTTGCTTGACTATTTCCATTTTTAACTTATTCATCCTTGTTTAAATGAAGTTGAAGCCTGCAATGTAACAGTAATGCAGGACTTTGTTTATTGTAGTTCCCTTTCTATTACAAGGGTATAGGCTGACCAAGATACTCTCGTCATGGAATGTGACCAAATGAGGTTTATTTTTCAACATAGCCCCCGCACCTACAGTTTGCACATCTCTTCCATTGGTGTTGCAGTGCTTGGATCCTATTTATTAAGATGCTTTCATCCTGTTAGATGTCAGTTTAATCTGTAATAAAACAGTGCAGTTATTAAGAAGAAAAATTGAAATTAAAGCATGCAAGATTTCAAGACTCTAGCATCACCCGTTCATAGCCAGTTTATGAATATTTTAGCCCACTCTTGTATGTGTACCCTTGTATCCTCATGCACTGTTTATTAGCCTCTTGCTTCCTACAGACAATATTTGGTTTTCAGATTCCATATTTTATGATCTTACCATGTTACTTGACTTGATAGTCCTGCTATTCTTACTGTCAATAATTAGTTGTTATCAATCTTTAGAGAATTTCAGTTCTGTGCTTCAACAGACAAGTCACTACTGTTAAAATGCTTAAAATTTACTTTAGATCAGATATTGGGTTCACTTCCTTCTATTTGGTGAATTTTGTGAATAGCTTTGTGGCCTATTTTAAAATAATGCCTCGTAAATGCCAAAATCTCAACATTTGCCCCTGCCATTAAAACTTTTGGAATAAATAGTTTCTTTTCTTGCACGTCACACTGCAGGAACGCTTTTCCGATTTCTTGTTTCCATGCCGCCTATGATAATCAAAAATTTAAAAACAATGCCAAACTTCTGGAATAAATGATTTCTTTTCTCACCTCTGGAACTTTCTTCCAAATTCTTGCTTCCCTGCCACATACAATTCTCAAAAATTTAAATGCAATGCCAATCACCATCTTCTTCATTCTTTTGTTAATTAATTGAAACCAAAAACGAATAATGTGTTCCTAGGATCTTTCACATTTTCCCTGATCATGTATACATCATCTCTTGACATTGTTTTCTCTTTTGACTACATTTTCCTTTACATTTTGGACTGATGGATTCAGTTCATTTCCTTGATAATACAACTGACAGTTAAAAGGCTAACACCAGCAATATCTGTGATTTGTCTGTGAGGCTTGCCAGTGTGTTCAGGTTGGAGTAACGTCCATCACAGACAATTATGGTAGAACAACTAATTGACAGTTGAGACGATAATGTCTGTGTGTGATAAAATCTGATGCAATCATGGATGACACAATATTTTTCAAGGCCTAACAAATTTCATCATACACCCAAAAATAGATTCATATTACAGCACACTGTTGTAAATAACCTAATCTGAGGAAAATTTAGAAATCGATTACACCCTGTCACTCCAGTAGGTCTAGAACTGACTGTTTGGCGAGAGAAAGAAAACTAAGCAGTTGTTTCAATTAATTTGCACAAGAGTGAATCTTCCTGAATCAGTTTATTTATTGTTGTTTCTCTTCACTAAAGTCTTTTAATTCTCTTTCACTCCTAGTAATTCCTTGCATCCTAGTGGCATTATTGCCATGTTCTGTCATCCTGACACCTATTCTTTTATTGTTCTTCTATCCTTACTAAAGTCTTCTCGTACTCTTTTACTCCAAGTAACCCCAGTTCTAGTGACTTTATCACTCTGCTTTCGGGGAAATGATATAAAAAATACAGCTGAATCATATTGATATACATGGGTATTAATATTGACAATCTGATGATAACATGACTTATAGATAGTCTTTAGATGTTTACATTAAATAAGCTATGCTTAAGGTCTGAAATGAACATATTTTTTGTATATTATTTAAACACAGATTATTGTCCTTTGCTTTTTATCACAACATTTTGGCCATTGTTCTCACCAGTCTTCATCAGGTGCCTATGATCTGGGTAACCTTTAGGGAATTTTGAACTGACCCCTTTATGCAATCTAGGAGGGTAGATTGGTCTTGTTTCACTGACCATGTTCTGGAATATCTTGTCAAGTTTTTATTTAGTACTGTTGTGTTATTCTTCTTTTTTGTGCCACTCCCCTTCAGGACATTGACAATCATTCTGAAGAGACATAGCACATAGTAGAAGAACTACTACTATTTCTGCTAAATAAATAAAAATAAATAAATACAGGAAAAAAAACAAGAAGGACATGTACCTGTGTTTTAGAATCTACTCGAAGGAATTTAACAATTTATACCACAAAGATCTGTTAGAGCTGCTCAGCAACTTTGACATATTCGGGAAAGACATTAGAATAATCAAGAATTTATATTGGCAGAAAACTGCCTGCATTTTTTTTTTTAATCATATCACCCCGAGCAAGGTGGTAACGCCACTGATGTACAGGGGGCTACATAAGAGAGAAAAGATTCAAAAAGAGAAAGCTGGAAACCACATCCTAAACAGGAAACAAGGGATGAGCCTCTACACCTGTTCAATAGACGTGGGTGGAGTGTGAACCGGCCGATAGTTTAGTCTATCTACTCCTATTGAAAAAAAAAAAGTGAAAAGATTGGAAAAGAGAAAGCTGGAAACCATATCCTAAACAGGGAACAAGGGATGAGCCTCTACACCTGTTCATACAAACAGGAAATGAGTTCAGCAGATGTACATGAATAGAAAAGGGTGTAAGACAAGGAGGGGTCTTCACACCAGATTTATTCAAACTATACAGTGAGGCAATTTTGAGAGAACTAGAAATCCTGTATGGATTCATCATTGGTGGCCACAATTTTAACAATATAAGATATGCAGATGATACAGTGCTGATAGCAGAGATGGAAAGGAAACTAGAAGACCTCTTACAAAATGTAGCAAAAGAAGGTGAGAAGAAAGGATTAAACATTAACTAAAAAGAAAACAGGATGCATGGTCATCAACAAAAAGAGGACTCCAAAATGGCAGCTATAGTTTGGGGATACTAAAATCAAGCAAATGGAAAAATTTAAATACCTGAGGAGTGTTCTAGCAGAGGACAGAATGTGTGACACTGAGATCTGAAGGTGTATTGATATGGCCAAGGATGCATTTCAAAAGCTAAGCAAAGTTTGAAACATAGGAAAATGTTGTTGGGAACAAAGAAAAGTGTACTGAACTGTTACCTGATATTTGTTCTTCTATATGACATGAATCCTTGAAAATCCTTTTAAGGATGATGGAGAGGCTTGAAGCAACAGAAATGCGGTTCTGCTAAAGTATGCTGAGGTTTTTGGAGAGGATGGAAATGAAAAATAACTTATACTTATCAAGAAGGGGCAGTTGAAAATTCTGGTATATATAATGAGGAAGGAGGACTTGGAAAATCTGAGACTCACAGGGTGGATAGAGGGAAAGCGAGGCAGGAAAACAGCATATGACATACTTGATTGGCTTAAGCAAATGGATGGCAAAGCAGGGTTTAGAAGAAATAAGATGAAATGTATTAACAGCTACAAAGAACAGGAAGATGTGGAGGGCCCTGATCACCTACGCCCTGAAGGGACACAACACATAAAAAAAGTACTAAAGCTGAAAATATGCTAACTTGGTATAAATTTTGAAAGAAAGGAGAATTTATTTGACCAAACAAAGAAGTCTCTTAAAGTCTACAGAGGAGGAAGACACATTTGCTACAGTAACTGGCTATTAACAAAGTCTATTATATATATAAATCTATGCATGCACATTTCAGAATCAAAGTTCACAATATTTTAGTTTACAACTTTTGGATCATCAGGGGATGTCATGAAGTTCTGTTAATGCATTCTAAGCAGACATCTTATTTTGAAAAATCAAACATACTTTATTACAGTTTTTTTTTTTTTAATGATTGAGAATGGTTACTTGTTTTCTGTTAAAGGTTATTTGTTTCTTTGGTTTAAAGGTTTGTTTATTTTTGGAGTTTTTCTACTTTAATTTTTTATTTTATTTTATTTTTTTTTGACATTGAATTAGTTATTTAACAGAGTGTTTGTACATAATGCTAATTAAAGAAAACATTAGAGAAAAGAATTTTTTTCATTTCTTTTTTTTCTGTTTTTTTAATTGTAAAGGCAAAAATCTTAAAATGTTGTTGACTGATACATAAGAAAAGGAATTACTTAACAAGAGGTGTCTTGAATCTAAAACAGTACCAGCATGGGGTACAGAAAATGAAGCTTTTACTCTTAATTCCATAGACTATCACAGATTTTAATGTAGCTAATGTTTGACAAAACTGCAATCAACACATTTAAAGGAAGAAAATCAGAAATATCGCAGAATATCAGATTATAATGCAAAGTAGTGTTTAAATAGTCAAAACATTGGAATTTTTTTTAATTAAAAAAAGATTTTAAGTAAAAGTTCCATTTTTAGTTAAAAAAGCAAATGACAGTTTTTGTAAATGAGGATTTTATGCAGAAAGTAGTAGAAGTATTAAATTAAAAGCGTACACTTCTTTTAATAATAAACTCAACAAAAGACTGAGATAGTACCAAATTTAAAAGTCCTTTTCACTCAGAGTGTTACTTCTATTTTTATTAAATGAACAATATGGTCTCATCCTTGGTTGAAATATCTTCTTTTTTTTTTTTTTTTACACTGGTGTCAGTGCTTTGTGCTCAATCCCAGGTCAAATCTAAGGTTTTCCCACTTAAAAAATTAGTATAAAATCATTTTTCAAACCCTGAATCTACCTAAGCTTATTAAATACCAATGTTAACAAACAAATAGTTTACACTTCCTTCAATTTTTTTTTTAATAAGTAATGATAATTATTTGGGGAAGTAAAGGCTAAACAGACTATTCTGAAGACACAAGATGTTATACCAGGATTTGTCATTGAAGGCCACAATTTGAACAGCATAAGGTATGCAGATGATACAGTGCTGATAGCAGACATAGAAAGGAAACTACAAGACCTCTTACAGAAGGTAGCCGAAGAGAGTGACAAGAAAGGACTACAAATAAACTGCAAGAAAACCAAATACATGGTCATCAGTAAAAAGAGCAGCCCAATATGCGAAATACAGGTGGGGGATACTAAAATCAAGCAGTTACAAAAATTTAAATCCCTGTGAAGTGTTCTAGCAGAAGATGGAAAGCGCAATACAGAGATTCAGAGGCAAATTAGCATGGCGAAGGATGCATTCCAGAAGCTGAGTAGTGTATTAAGAGACAGGAAAATTTTGCTAGAAACAAAGAAGAGAGTACTAGATTGCTATGTGATGTCAGTTCTTCAGTATGACAATGAATGCTAGACAGTATCATTGAAGATGAAAGAAAAACTTGAAGCAACTGAAATGTTCTACAGAAGGATGCTGTGGATATCATGGAATGAGTATGTCAGCAGTGATGAGATTTTGGAAAGGATGGAAACAAAAATGAAATTAATACTGAGCATCAGGAAGAGACAGCTAAAGTTCATGAGACATGCAATGAGGAAGGAGGGCTTGGAGAACCTGATACTAACGGGCCAGATAGAGGACAAAGCAAATAGAAAGATGGCTAAACAAAGTGAATAAAATTCTCAATAACCAGAAGAGGAAGAATAGTATGGGGCAAAATAATATGTGAAAAGACGACAATGTAATGCAAGGCAAAGTAAAGCAAAGTAAATAGTTCACAAAATAAAAACTGTTTTCATATGCAAAAAGGATACAGTCAAGTAGTTATAGACTTCTGATTTTGAGGCAAGAAAGAAAAATGTGTGGGTAGGACCAAGACTTGTCCATTTTTATTAGCCATGAAGAAACTCCAGCATGCATCTGTCAGATTTGTCTATAAAATATTTGTAGAAAAAGCAGAGGGAAGTCATGTCACATCTTGAGAAACCAACGGAAGTTGAGATGCCATGACAGGACCAATTACATTGCAGATTCTGCTTTGGATTTCTTAATAACCTCTGTAATATATGCACATTCAACAAAGAAGATATTAATACAAAAAACAGATCACTGACCATTCACAATATCAGTTAGTCGAGTGCCATACACAATACATACTTGGGCAATCATGTCCCTTTTGATACATGACTGACTAGGCAGAAGTTTTTTCTGCTGTAGGTTGCCATTTCTTTCTGCAGTAGACTGGTTGCCAACCAAGTGTATAGAACCCAATCTGTCCTGCTATTCAACACATAGTCAAAAGAAAAATGATTGATTAATACCTTTCCCAAGGGTATTTGTACATAAGTGAATGCAATGAATTCAACTGGAATTCGAATTCAGATCTCTGATTTCTCATTTCAAGATTATATCCATTGCACCACAAATGCACATAAAATTTCTTTAAAAAAAACATATCAACAGAAAAATTAGGATTCTATAAAGAATTGTTTTTTCTTGAGTTGTTTAAATTTGCACTATCATTTTATAGGCTTAGCAGGTTGAAGCCTAGGACCTCAAAATCTAGGGGCCTTCAGCCAAGGTGGAATATTTTTGACACTGTTATAGACCTTTTTTCTACATGTCATTATGCATTGTATACTCTAAATAACCCTTTAGTAATTTTAAACACCCATCATCATCCTCAGCTTTACTCAGATTGTTTAACACTCTACCATTTTCTTTTGGACACCTCAGTGTTGTGCACAACAAGCTTGGCTCAGTAGAACAATAATGACTGAGCAATGAGTTTGATTCTTACTGAGTGTCTCCATAATTTCTGCCTTGTGCCACATCTGAGCTATGCTTAGAAAATCATCTAAAGAGCCCCTCAGTGGGGTGTAATGGTTAGCAAGCTTGTCTTGCTAGAATCTGTTACAACTGAGTAGTGATTTCAGTCCTCACTGGGTACCCTCACTTTCGGCCTTGTGCTACATCTAAGCACGCTTAAAAAAACAGCTCTTTCATTTTCCTCTGCTCATGAGAACAGAGAATTTGGAGGAGCCTTGGAGGGGCCTCACAAGTGGAATAGCCTATGGTCACTAAAATCTAAATCCAGCCCTGGTTTTATGTATTGAGGACATTAAAAGATGAAATTTGTGCTGTTCAGATCTAGAATTATCTTTAATAAAAATCCCTTCATAACTGGATGAATTATACACCAGAGAAAATCCCCAAAAGTGTATTAACAAATACCTATAGTATGATTATTTCTAACATGCAGTAAAATTCTAACCTTGCCTATTTTATAAGTACCTAAAATGAATACTATCAAATGAGTTCATTGTACTTTGTATCAGCTGCTTTAAAAGGATGAGGAAAATCTTGAATTGGTCCCAAAGTGATGATTTTTATCAGAATTTTTGTTTCCCACTTGCAAAAATATTAATAAATATAGGACTTAAAATAAATTCTGTTAGAACAAATTCTTTAAAATTATTAAATATTTTATAATCAATAATTCCTTTCAGTGTCAGTTACATCATTTATTCCTGTTCATTTCTTTTCCGAAAGCATTAGTGTGAAGTGAATGCAGATTTATCTGTCAGATTTTCTTACTAACTACTTACCCACCAGCATCTTCAATCGTATTTTTTGGAAATAAGTGGTAATTGTAATAGTAGCCATTTCCCTGCAAGGTAATAATTTTGCATTCATTGACTGAGCAGCTAGTACTGTTTTCAGTTGAAATTTATAAAATCTTTCTCTAAAAACAATTTTTCATGAAAATCCAGTAGCTGTTATCACTCTTTCCAGTACTGATGAGGAGTTTTCTTCCGAACCTTTTATTTGAAGTAGTGTGGAATGTTAATATCTTGATTATTTTATTATTTTCTCTTTGAGTTACATGTTATATCTATTTTAGTTGTTTACTGCTGTTGGTAATCCTTAAGTGAGACGGTTTCTGTATTTGGTACAGTTCTTAGTGATTCTGTTGTGCCAGTCTACAATCTTCAGAGAAGGATGGCCTTTACCAAGACCTGCAGGCTTCATTTAACCATAGCCATTTTTAATCATTACATAAATGCCTACAATTAGAACACTTATGATTTGTACAGTGTTATATAAAAAAGTCTCTTTTTGCAGTTTGAACAGAAATAATAATTTTGAACTTAATGTAACCTCTGGGGATTGCTACTAATCACAGTAGTCAATGCCACTAATCCCATGATCATCCTTAAACCAAGTTACCTTTATAGACTAAATTTTATCTGCCACTGTCCAGCTATTTGGTTGATAATAAGAAGTGTGTAAGTAAATGATTACCAGCTATATCTTAAGTTAAAGTTCTGTTATATATTATTTTGTTTCAAGAGCATGATAAATAGATAAAGAATATCAGAGTGGAGCCTATTATGTACATCATTTGAACCTCTGTAGAGTTTTCTTATGTTTTTCTTCACTAATATTTACCTGGAAAAGTGACAAAGAAATATCAGTTTTCAGAAGCAGAAGAGCTAAGAGGTTCTTAACACGAGTTCTAATCACCATCCAAATTTGAACAAAATGTACTTCAGAAATTAAACCAACATTTAATTCACTCTTTCCAGAGCAGGCACTTTAGATATTTCTGAATGAGTTTTGCACCATGCTTGATAAATTATTATTTAAATATTTGATAGCAAATACAGAAAGGAAACTAGAAGAACTCCTGCAGAAGGTAGTGAAAGAAAGCAAGAAGAAAGGACTGAACATTAATTGTAAGAAGATAGAATACATGGTTGTGAGCAAAAGGGACAGCCAAACATGAAAATTACAAATTAAAGATGCCAAAATTAAACAAATACAACAATTTAATTATCTAGGAAGTGTTTTAACCAAGGATGGACATTGTGGCACTGAAGAAGTTACATTGGGATAGTGAAAGTTGCCTTCCAAAACGTTAACTAGAATATCAAGAAACAAGATAATTTCATTAGAAATAAAGAGCACTGAACCATTTCCTAATATCAGTCCTCCTATGGCAGTGAATTCTGGACATTTCACAAAACTTGAAACAATAAAAATATGATTCTACAGAAGGATGATGAGAATACCACAGACCAAACATGTAAGCAATGACAAAGTTTTAGAGAATGGAAACAAAAAGGGAACTTACATTTAACATCAGAAACAGTTGAAATTTCTAGGCTGCATAATGAGAAATTTGATATGCACAGTACATATACAAAGAAAGAGGGATACAATGCATAAACTATTTGGTGAGTTTGAGTACATGAACAGCAGAACAGGGTTTGTCAGAAATAACAAAATGATAATATTTTGTTTTAAGCTATAAAAGACAGGAAATTGTGGAGAGCCATCATCTCCAACATCCTGAAGGGACATGACACATAGAACAAAAAATGGTGGTTAACTTATAGAAAGATTATGGAGCAATAATCTTCAGGTTATTAAAAAACTGAGGAATATCTGATGTTGAAATAAAATTAAGAATTTGTGGAATTTTCCTTATGCTGCTTTTCAATTATAGAATAGAATATAAGTCTGCAAATTTCTTTGAAGAAGCATTGCCAATTACTGTCAGTTTTTAAATTGTCTTTCATTTAGCTCTCTTTTCTGTTGTAACTCTTAGGTTGTTGTTATTCTTCATGTGCCATCTCCTTTCAGGATATAGTCGATCATGGACTTCCACTTAGCCTTATCCCTTGTCACCCTTTATGCTTTTCCTCTTGATATCTCTCCCAAACCCCACTATATTTTTCTCCATTCCTGAAAGAATTACTCTTTTCCAAAGCCAAAATACATGACTATGAAAAATTTAAAAAATAAAATAAAACAGTTGAATTCATTATCTTCTATTATTTAAAATATATAATGCATAAATTAATCCCAAATCTAAATTAATATAATAATTACATTATTAAAAATTTCAACAACATTTACACATTTTGGTTTATTAGACATTAAATCGTATCATCTCCCATAGTCTGATGATTATTTATGAGTGTTTTTTTTAATTTATAAGTTTGAAAAAACTAGCAACAATCTTACTTTGCTTATAAAATATTTGTCACAAAATAAAATTCTCACATTTGCCTTGATAAAGTCCATCAGTGGTTGAAACTCATGGACTAATATAAGTTCTTTATCTTTATTCATATTGTCCTTTTATGGATATATTTTTATTTATATATGAAATAATACATACATAGAGGATGCAATGGATGTATTGCAATTGGAATTATACAAAAATGACTCTGGCATCTCATTTTAATCGATGTATTTACCAAAAGAATCTTGAAATCATAAAGAGTAAATTTATTCAATAAAATCACCATTGCCTTCAGTTATGGCCTCCAGGTGACTTTGAAATCTCTGGCTTCTCTTCAGGATGGTCTCATTGTTTAAGTTGGTGAATGCTATATAATCTTTATCTTCACTTCATTCATCTTTAGTGTTACAAAGAGGTAAATGAATCTCTGAAAATAAGATGTCCGAGTTATTTTAATTTTTGCATAACTTAGATAACAATTCATCCAATTTTACACAAATCCTTTGTACAATAAAGACAGAAGCTGATGATAGTTCACCTGAAATAGGCCTATACTCCCGATTTACCATGAAATAACGTGTCTGCCTTAATTTTTCTTATATTTGCTCTATATGTATTTATATACATATATATTTAGAGAGTTATCCTACCACAGTATGTACAGGATACTCCTTTGGATTCTTTTATACCCACACTGCATGCTGAGATATATATATATATATATATATATATATATATATATATATACACACATACTATATATATATATATATATATATATATATATATAAATATATATATATATATATACATATATATATATATATACACAATAGACTATATATATATATATATATATACACAATAGACTATATATATATATATATATATATATATATATATATATATATATATACTATATATTATATATATATATATATATATATATATATATATATATTAAAAATAGGAATAGTGTCTGTTCCAATGAGAGAAATTAGTATAGAAGAAAAAATTGCAAAAGCCAAAAACGTTTTCTTTAAAGCGTAGATTTATTGTTGTTATTATTTGCTTTTTGTATGATATATTAAGTGTCCATAATGGTATTTGTGTCACTACACATGTTTCAAAGTTGACTCTCTTCAGCCGAATAAACTTGTGACTTTACATAGTGAGATCCATTTGTTTTTTTGATGGCCAAAATATTGTGTGTATATATAGAGATGAGTGGTTGGTGAGCAGGTCAGAAAGTTCATGTTCATGCATGTTTGTTTGTTGGTTTTTTTTCACACTCGTATGTTAAATCTCTTCCATTTTGGGATTCAATCACTTTTCATTGGCCAAAACATTTTTTACACTGACTTCGTCTTTTTACTTCAAAACTGTTTTCAGTGATTTTGTTTCAATTCTGTTCTGCGGGTCATCTTGTTCTTTTTGTTGTTTTTGAAATACTAGTTTTTGCAATGGTTCGTGAATTTTTTTTTTTATAGCACGTTTGAATTTAGTATGTGTGTGTGTGTATTGAGTTTTTCATGTTGTTTTGTTGAGGGAAGACTTGTATTTTTTTATAAATATTTCTTCCTGCGTCATGAATGTGTCATAATCTGCAGTTTGGTAAATAGGCATTACTCTGAATTTATTGCCACTACTGTTATGGTATTTGTTAGTATAAATATCATTAAAGAACAGAAACAATGAGGAGACAAGTTAAGCTTACAAGGGAGGCTTCTCTAATAATAATGAAGCAACCCCTTTTATTAAGGGAAGTAAATACTATACCAAGTCATATCATGACAACTACATTCATGTAAATGTTGGGAAACATATAATTTCCTGTTATTGGCTAGTTTAATGTAGCTACTCTTTTATTCAAGCCTTGTGTCACCCCCACTTATATTTGTGCGTATTCCTTGAATTTTAGAGCATAAATTATGTTTTTAGAGTTGCAGCGCAGATTTGTTTTTATTTCAAATGCATATGTGTTTTCGAACTTGAAGTGATTTCTTTCTGTTATTGTGTTGCATACCCCACATCATTTCGTTGCATTTTTTCATCCCCCATGTGTTGTGTGTTACTCGAATTTTGATGATGTTAGCATGTTTTTTTTAATTTTTGGGTTGGCATTTGCTTTTAATTATTTTAGTTGTCATTGAGATTTATTTTATCATTTCTTTTTGCACAAGAGTAGCTGACAAAACCTTTTGTAAAATACACCTAGAGGAACTATGAAAATCACTACAAATAAGAGGATACCCTACTCAACTAATAAACAAGTGTTTCCTACTGGCAAAAGAAATACCAATATAGAATCTCTCCAAAATCAAAAAAACCCCAAAAAAAACATGAAAAAGAAAACATTTTCACATACATCTCCATACACAACAAAAGCAACCCAGAATTATTTACAAAGATAAAAAGACACATAGAATTACTCAATAAAAATGATAAAATAAATCTTAAAGACAGATAAAATAATTAAAAGCAAATGCCAACCCCCAAAATTTAAAAAACATTCTAACCTCATCAAAATTCCACTTATCTCTATATATACACAATATTTTGGCCATCAGAAAAACAAATGGATCTCTATATGTAAAGTTACTAGTTGCTTCACCTGAATAGTCAACTTTGAACTCAAAACACATGTAGTGGCACAATACCATTATGGACACTTAATATAACATACAAAAAGCAAGTAATATTAATAACAACAATAAATCTACACTTTAAACAAAATGTTCATGACTTCTCGCATTTATTTATATGATAAGATGAAAATTTTATATATGCTATATTTATGGGTAAAAATGCACAATATGAGTATGTCAATTTAAAAATTGACACTGATCATTATGTTGAAGCTTGAAACACTTTTGCTGCATAGTGTTGACCAATGTTCAGTTTACATTTATACTGATATATTTAATTATTATAAGTTATAGTTTAGAACGTGTACAAATTATGATTTACTACAAAAGAGTATATTTTGTTTTGACATCGAAAAAGCAATGTCTCATCAGGTAGTTAATAATAATGATACTAAAGTTTAGTAACTAAACTTTTTTGAAAAAGAAAATTATAAACTCTTACTTGCCCTTTATTTTGGGAATTTTGTTTTTGTATGAGGTAAAGAAGATGGAAAAAAAAGATGGGAAAACAAAAAAGGAAATTGAAAAAAGGGGGGAAACAAAAAATAATTTCCTAAAATAAAGGGGAATTGAGATTTTTGAATTTTCTTTTTCAAAAATGTTTAGTACCATCATTATTAACTACTTGATGAGACATTGTTTTTTGATGTCAAAACAAAATGTACACTTTTGTAGTAAATTATAATTTGTAGATGTTCTAAACTTTAATTTATAATAAATAAATATTCATAGCTCTATTTCTATATTGAGCACTGTTTTAAATTAATGTTTTATATGTTGTTAATACTTTCTTTGTTTGTTGTTCACTTTGAGATATATATATATATATATATATATTTAAAATTTTGTTTAAGCACTATTTTAATGGATACTCATATTTGAGTAGATAATCTGTTTTTTATAATAAAACAGTATATTTATTTACATCTCCTGGCCTGAATAATCAAAAATCTTGTTAGAAAAATTTTGTGTGTGTGTATATATATATATATATATATACTTGCATATCTATATCTATTGATATATATGTGTGTGTGTGTGTGTGTATGAATGTATATTGCAAGTGCACTTGTATTTAATTTACACTGTAAAATATATATATATAATAACAGAACTATTCATATCTATATATATATATGTATATATATAGATAGATAGATAGATGGATAAATAGATAGTTAACACATTCATTTGAATTTGTGTATTTTTATGCTCATTTGTCTCTTTCAAAAGTTCCAATATTCCTTTTCATTTTGCGATTGAAGAGGGATTTGTAAATGTCAATATTGATGCAGAAGAAGAGCTATGATGACACAAAAGAAAAATACAATAAAAAAAAAGTGAAGTAACTTTTTAAAAAAAAAATGAAGCATTTCTTATTTTAAAGATCCCTGTCACAAATGAAAGAACTAAAAAGAAAGAATTTAAAAAATATTCTAATGATAAAAACTGTGATAATTGATAAAAGGCTATACTCAATAAATTTATTCAAATGAAATTAACAAAAAATAAAGCACAGATGATTTAAAAAAATAGTGCATTCTTTAATGAAGATTACAGAAAAATATCCATTTAACTTCAGTAGATAAAACATATTACTGGTATTAATGTGAGAAATCAGATATTCTTTTGAGGATTTTAGAACTGCTTTTTATATAGGTAAAAATAATAAAAATAATGAAAAATATAAAAAAAACATCTTGGAAAGATAGATTGTATCATTTTAAATTCAAGCATTCAAAATGCTTATCCAGGAAGAATTAATTGAGAAAACAGATTTTATTTTTATTTAACTTTCATGAAAAACTATTTAAGAATAATAATAATCAGAAAGCTAAAAGGTATTTAAGTCTATTTCGTCCTCAGAATAGGATCTTCTGGCAGTGGACGTAAATAAAGTAAATTCAAAACTCTGTGTGTGTATATGTGTAAGTGAGATGAAGCTAGATGGAAGGATGTGCTGAAAAATATTTGGCCTGATCAAGAAGGGGTTGTAAATCAAAATCTGATGTTTTGTCAAATTGTGGTTTAGGCAGAAAACTTTTCATCAACCGGTTGTACATGTTGAAACACATGCTATTTAGTCTATGTTTGGTTTTCTAATACTTTCTCTATTTCTCTGTTTGTCATTTGCTCTCTCTTTCCCTCTTTTTATACATACGTGTATATATATATATATATATATATATATATTGTATCGAGGCAGCAAATAATTTTCTAAACATATACTGTTAAATATAAGAGACAATGAATGTCTATTATGTTTAATCATGAGCCGTTCTAAACGTCGTATTTTAGCTTTAATTTCAGTTGAAAATAAAGACAAAAATTTTCCAACATTTGGATATTTTTTTTATTAATTTGGTCCTAATAACCTCTCTGAAGATGGCTCATGTGAGCCGAAAGCTTAGAACCAAATTAATAAAAAATTATCCAAATCTTGGAGAATTTTTTTCTTTATTTTCAACTGAAATTAAAATCAAAATATAACGTTTTGAACGGCTCATGATTAAACATAATAGACATTCATTGTCTCTTATATTTAACAGTATATGTTTAGAAAATATATATATATATATATATATATATATATATATATATATATATATAGTGTTGAGCTGTGAGAATACCAAGATCGCTCTTTTTGCTATAGTTTACTGATAAAAAAGATACTTTGGCAAGCAGGTTTTTTGTTGATGTGGATGTGATGTTCTCATTCCTCATGGCTTTTTTCAATATAGCAGATTGAAAAAAAGCTTCAGAAGCAAGGATATCATAGTGGTGCCTTCACAAAATTTTGAAGTCAGCATGAATCTGTTCATTTAAATAATGTTAATCCTATATATATTGAATTCATTATTGAATATTTCCCTTATCTGTAGGGGTTGCAGGTTTGAATCTTGCATATTTTCCTGACAAGATTTGTTGAATATTCTGGCCAGGGGATACTTATTAATGTACTGCTTAATTATAAAAAAGCAGAATAATCAATTCATACGAGTATGTTCAAACCAATATATTTAAATAAATATATAAAATGTGATAAAAATATAATTCTAAAGTATGCTGTATTATCGCATTAAAGTGCTCAATATAAGGGATAAAGCATATGTCTATATAAAAGCTGGATATTAGAATTAACATCTAGCAGTGACAGCTATGTTACATGCTTAAATGCAGTCATCAGGCATTATACATTGTGTTTTAGCTCAACTATTTATATGTGCTTGTCTGCAGTGCATTATGGGTAAGTCTATTATTCTAACAGTTATTGCTGGGTAGGTGAGTGTTAACAGTTATGTTACAATTTATTCTAGGGGTTATTGAATGGAAATAAATGTTAATCCAAATAAAGTTTTATGGTTATTTTATATTGTTGTTTCTTAACTTATTGACTGCTTTATTTGTTGTTGAATGTTTTGTTTCTTTGTGTTTATAAGTACAAAATGTCATTCAGATCCATAATTATTTCCCCTCAGTAGCCTCATAATAATTTATAGCATAACTGTTACCTGCCACCCAATAACAATGTAAATAATTCAATAGTCAGTCAGTTAAGTGCCATACGTGATACACGCTTGGGCAATCATGTCTCGAAAGAGACATGACTGACTGGGCAGAAGATTATCCCGCAGTAGGTTGCCATTGCTTTCTGCGGTAGACTGGTTGCCGACCAAGGCTATAGAACCCAATCTGTCCTGCTATTTAACCCATAGCTGGAAGGAAGAGACGGATTAATACCTTTCCCAAGGGTATTTGCGCATAACTGAATACACTGGATTCAACTGGAATTCGAACTCGGCTCCCTGGTTTCTCGTTCTGAGCCGATATCCACTGTACCACAACGCACATAGACCTGTCCATAATGCACCACTGACCAGCATATATAACACAATGTACATGGCTTGATGATTACATTTGAACATGAAACATACTGTTCGTGCTGGGTGTTGACCTCAATATCCAATATATATATATATAGGTTTCATTAAAATGACAGACAAGGCATTAAGTGTTTTATATAATTTTTCATGTGTTTGTATAATTTTTTCTTTTCAAAACTCAAATTATGTAAGAATTGTCCAGGTTTTATACTTTGGACAACCACCCAATTACAGAGAGTTATTATAATTGCTTAACTCAAAACCAATTCTTTCACTATGACTATAAACAAATGGTACTGAAAAGTTCTGCTTAACCCATAATCCTAAAATTAGTATTCTAATATTCAGTTATTGAATTGGTGATTTTAAAAAGTAGGTTAGACAAAATCCTTTTCAGCATCACCTTGTGTGCATGTGTACAGCATTTGATGAATGAATTGTTGTCTAAATTACACAAAAATGAAAATAATACTGACATCACATTTTGACAGATATATTTACCAAAGTTACACAAAAATATCTTGAAATACTAAATAATAAATTTATTCAGTAAAATTGCCATTGACTTCAACCACAGCCTCAAGACAAATTTGGAATCTCCCTACAACTCTTCTGGATGGTCTCTTTATTTAAGTTGGGGAATGCTGCCATAATCCTTGTCTTCAGTTCATCTTTGGTGTTACAAGAAGTTTTGTTGGTCTTTCACTCAACTGCACCCCCCCACATAAGAAGGCTACAGTCTGGGGAGTTAGGTGGCCAGATGTAAGGGTTGCTGTGGTTGCAGAAATTGCCTGACAGCCAGGATTGGGTTCTCCTGCTTGTGTGGCATGGGACAGAATCTCGTTGCTAGACATAGGGCCTTCTAGCAGCTATATACTTGATGTCAGCTTCAGTGTTGGGTTTGAGGTCCTAAGAGAAGATGAATTTAGGCATAATGCCACCATCACTATTATCAGTCAAAGCACTTTGGAAATCACCCTTAGACTCATTCAATTCTGTCTAAATCATCGTCATTGTTCTCAGATTGACTTCCAAACACTGTGAAATTTTTGTATTGGAGCTTTCAGCGCAAATGCCAAGCAGTACAACATGCTGTTTACAAAGTGAATTACATCATGGTGCTCTTTTTTACACAGATGGTACCCAACTGACCCTACTGTACTCTATAGTTGATAAAATTAAAAACAAACAACATGTATATGTGAAATTAAAAATATAGAATGGCGACACTTTACTCATCGCACCCTATATATGTGGAGAGATTTATATATAACTATCTATCTGTTCTTGATAATTTATGATTTTTATGGAATATTTACGAAAATAAAAAGATGCATATTTTTTAAATTGAAATATTTTTACTTAAAATGCACTTTGTCCACTCAACATGTCCATGTCTTCATTTCACCTTCAGAGAATTGTTTATTTCAAGGAGGGTTGTGAGATTATTTTATCATATTTATTTATTTTCTTTCATTTTGTTGGTCACAGCCACCTTGTTATAAACATGCTGCCTTTGTTAAAGAGGTTGAATCCTCTTCAGGCAATACTTGTTTGAAACAGCATTCAGTCTTATTGATTACAAATTCTGAAAACTTCTTGAAAGAATAGAATTCATGAAAGGAAAAATATGGTTGACACATATGTGAGTTGAAAAAATGTGGATTTGTGAATGTATTATGTATATAATTATACACACACACGCATTCATTTGCTTTTGGGAATGTGCATGTGTGTACATATTATATGCATGTAAATATTAGAAATATTTCTTTCTGTACTTTTAATTTACAAGTGTGTGTCTCACTTTATACATATGCAAACATGAAGGGGTGCTGAAAACCTATTTACTTCCTAATTAGTCCTTTAAAAGAAATGTAATTTTTGCACATTTGGTCAGATTTGTGGGAGCTTTATAGTCCCTTAAAGGAAGCCATGACTTCCCTCTGCCTTTTGTGTGGGTATTTTCATGGCAACTGCTCTTACAAGTTTTTTTCCCTGGTTTTCTGTCTACATGAATTTAAGTATGCTACTATATTGACATCTAGGCCCCACTCTTTTATCGTTGAAATAGTTAAATATAACTGACTCTTCTACTCTAACAGTTTCTTTTTTAACTCTTTATGCCTGTAGAAACCCCTGCTGTCTACTGGTTTCCCTGTTAGCCACAATCTCCAAAAAATTTAAATGCAACATCAGTTGTCATCTTCATTCTCTTTGAATTCCATCCATCTTTTATCCTTTCTTCAACACTCTTGGTACCCAGTCTTTTCTCTCACTGTAACCCTCTGTGCATTCGTGGTGTCTTGCCATGCTTGAGGTGAAATGATGATTAAAAAAAAATTAACCTTTGTGCAGTATGCCATTATCATCATCATCTCATTGGCTGTCTGTCATATTTGATGAAGACACATTTTTCCTCCATGTTGTCTGCGTTAGATTATAGTGCTTAACTGTTGTCACACTCCAACATCAGCACTCGCTGGTTTGACTAGCACCTGATTTTATGGTAAGCTGAAGTAGTTTAATGGAGGCAATAGGCAAATTCACATTATTCTTCATAACTGCACTATTGCTTGGTTCTGCTGGAGAACTCCTCCCTCTGCTGAATGGAGATAGTGCTCAGCAACTGAAATCCACCAGTCTGCTGTGACTGCCTTCACTGTATTCCTGGTGAAGAATTGGTAAGTCTCACATTAACCTAGTAGAGGGAAGGAGGTTTACTTTTCTGTTGTTGAGCTGTGATCAAAAGATCAAACTCCCTCTGCAGTTCAGTGCAGTCTGTGTATCCTAGGGTATTTATTATGATAAAATTGCATTTAAATTTTTAGAGATTAAAATTGGCTGGAAAGCATAGCACTGAAGGGAGTTCCAAAAGTGAGAAGTGCAAGAAAAGAAATTGTTAGAATTTATGCCTGTAAATTGATGAAAATCTTGACTTCTTCTTCTATGTGCCCTGTCCCTTCAGGACGTAGGCAATCATGGTTCTCCACATCTCCCTATCCCCTGTGGCTCTTAGTATGTTTGCTCCTGTTACACCTCGTGACCCCTGTTCCGTCATCCACCTGATCAGGTCCTGCAAATATGTTATCCGCTGCCTTCCTCTGTCTCTTTTTCCTTCTATCTGGCCAATCAGTATCAGGTTCTCCAAGCTCTCCTTCCTTATTGCACGTTCCAAGAACTTCCGTTGTCTATTCCTGATACTCAGTATTAATTTTCTTTTAGTAGCTATTCTTTCCAACACCTCATCGTTGCTTGCATACTCAGTCCATGATATCCACATCATCCTTCTGTAGAACCACATTTCAGCTGCTTCCAGTTTTGTCCTCATTTTCAATGGTATTGTCCAGCATTCACTGCCATATTGAAGAACTGACATCACACAGCAATCTTTTCTTTGTTTCTAGTGAAATTTTCCTGTGTGTTAGTACTTTACTCAGCTTCTGGAACACGTCTTTGCCATGCCAATTTGCCTTCGGATCTCTGTGTCAGACTTTCCATCTCCTGTTAGAACACTTCCTAGGTATTTAAATCACCATTGCTTAAATTCAAATGCATTCAATATATTGAGTTTTCAACATTAAATAAGCCATAGAGGTTGATATGCTACTAAACAAATCAACTGACCAACTGTTTTGGTTTTCACTAAAGACAGCCAATTATGAATGAAGGCAATTCATGATAAAGAAGGCATAAGCTAGTCAACAGTCTTCAGGAAAAATGTTTCTCCCTTTTTCAGAGGAATGTTTGAAAGATTCTGATTCAATATTGGGTTATAGCACTGAAGTATGAAACAGATTACTGTTGGAAAACATTACACTGTCCATTAATGTCACAATGCATCTCTAAAGAACAGCATTCTAAATGAAACTGTACTATCTAAAGGTATATATACCAATGAGATATGACTGAAAGGCATCAACACAATGTCTCTATTAAAACCTGAGTTAGAACAGGAATCTTGGAGTAGGACTGGAAAGCAACACCTTCCAAAATGTATTCATGCAGAATATGCAGCAGAATGGACAAATTGTTATCTAAATTATGCAAAAATGAAAATAACATAGATATATCAATCTGACAGATATATTTATCAAAACTGCAGAAAAATATCTTGAAATACTAAAGAGTAAATTTATTCAATAAAATCACTATTGGTGTTAACCATGACCTCCAGACAATTTTGGAATCTCTTGCATCTCTTCTGAACAATCTCCTTGTTTAAATTGGTGAATGCTGCCATAATCCTTGCCTCCAGTCCATCTTTAGTATTACAAGGATGTTTGCTAGTCTCTTGCTCAACTGGACCCTACACATAATAATTAAGGGGTTTGTAGCCAGGAGAGTTAGGTGGCCTGATGTAAGGGGTGATGTAGTCACAGAAATTGTCTGATAGCCATGACTGGATTCTTCTGCTTGTGTGAAATGAGGTAGTGTCCTCTTGCCAGACATAGGATCTTTCTGCAGTCACTGTCTTGACCCAGGGCAGCACTACTTCTTCAAGGCACTTGGTGTAGGCTTCCATGTTGAGTCTGAGGCCCTGTGAGTAAATAAATGGATGCATACCTTTGCCATCACTAGTGATCAAACTCTAGACAACTTCATAATCACCATTAGATTCATTCAACTCTTTCTGAATCCTCTTCACTTTCCTCAGATTGACTTCTAAACACTCTGATATGTTTGTATTGAAGTTTTTGGTGCAAATACCAAGCAAAACAGCATGCTGTTTCCAAATTTTTGACAGAGTGAATTGCGTCATTATACTCTTTTTTCTCACAGGCACTGCTGAACTGACTCTACTGTACTGTGCAGTTAAAATCAAATACAAACAAATGGCAACAACTTACCCATTGCACCCTCTACACAGGTTAAGTTCCTGGTATCATAGTGTGGGTGCCATAACTTACAAATTATTTATTTGGGGAACATTGAACCACACTATGTAAGTCAATCTGTTCTTCTGCCATATCTGCAAATGGAAAGCCATGTGTTGTTCCTACAGGATAATTCCAACCCACTTGCTGCTTGTATTACTCAACATTCCCTGCAATATTTCCAAAATCTTTTTCTGGAGAGTATGATCATGAGACCTGTCCCCCATTGAGTATACGACATAATGGGCTATAGCAAATAGTGCAGCCATTTTGTATTTAATGAGATTATTATTCTTCACCTGTTTGTAGCAGGATGTGCTACATTTTAACAAATGTTGCCATCTACTTCCTGAAGCCAATCAAGTGGGCCTTGTGTTACTTTTCCCTGTCTTTCTTTCCTTCTTTCCATTTCATGAGTATTAGATTCTCTAAGCCCTCCTTCCTCATTGTGTGCCCCAAAAACTTCAGCTATATCTTCCGGATGCTAACTATAAGCTTCCTTTTCATTTCTGTTCTTTCCAAAACAAACATTGTTGTTGCTCACATGTTTGGTTCATGGTAGCCTCAGCATCCTTCTGTAGAATCACATTTCTGTTGCTTCGAGTATCTCCTTCATCTTTGAGGAGATTGTTCAGTATTTGCTGTCATATAGGAGGAATTATATCATATAACAGTCCAGTATTCTTTTCCTTGTATCCAATGAAATCTTCCTGTCTCTTAATACTTTGCTTAGCTTTTGAAATGCATCCTTGGCCCTGCCAATTCACCTTCATATTTCAGTGTCGCATATTCCATCTTCTGTTAAAACACTTCTCTGGTATTTAAATTTCTGTACCTGCTAAATTTAAAACATTTTATTTTAAAGTTTAGATTTTTTTAAATTTCAAAGCAGTATATTTCTAAATTAGAACTGGCTCTGTAAACAGATAATAATTAACAACACAGAAAATGGAATTGATGAGCCTGTAGCGGTTGCTATGTTTTTCACACCCATATACACTCCAAGTCATTTTACCCATCTGCAATTGGCTAATAAATTACTGCTGTTTTTGTATAGGACAATTTAGCAATTGCAGTCGCCTTTTGAATCTTTCAGGTTCAAGTCTATTTACCTAATATCTGTTTAGTACGTGTGTAGTGATTGGTTAATTTTTAACCAATCACATATTTTTAATGCAAAATCAAGTTTTCCCACAGTTCCTTCTGGAGCCTACCTCTTTCCCTTATATACGGCATCTTTTCGCAGGTTTGTTAGTAAGATCCCAAACTGCTATTCGATACCACACCGATCTTGCTCAACACACTTTAATGCACACACAGACACAGAATTTTGTAATCACAATTTTCTCTCTGAACATTTCACCAAGTACTTCACTTGAACATTGTTTACTCAGACCTACCATATACACAACACATTCAAATAAATATTTCTTGTGTTATTCCGTCTCACGTGCAAACATTTCTAACAATTATTTAGAACATCTTTTCACAGGAAGGACATTTTTTGGCTCAGTTGACTTCGATCAGCCAGCAGTCAAAGGGGAACAACCTTTTAGTCTTACTCTGTGTACTAATATTATATGCCTTGTTTTTCATTGTTGTATTTGATTTAATATATATATATTTGTTGGTTACAAGTAGTTGTTTTTAATATCTTGAATTGTATGTTGGACGAATCGTGATATAAATAGTAGAGGTACCTGATTTTGGTACAAGCACACTACAAGCCAAGTACATATTCTACTTTGTGTTCACTTTGCACTAATGACCTTGTGAAAAGCATGAATATGTCTCTTCTTCGTCAACCTCCTGCTTTGGCTAAAACAGAAATTTAATCTGAGCTCTCTAGACTTCACACTTTAATTTATTTGAACTCTTGTTCTTATTTTGATTATTATAAATGTTATAACATATGATGTAACAAATGTTACAGTGTTTCAACCAAGTACACTCCAGTTATCGCAAAGTGTCGATTGTTTGACTGATATAGAATAACTGTTATTTATTGTAATTTTGTTTCCGTGATACCAGTTCTTGTCTGTTCACTATAAGAACCAGCTGAAAATTTCATAGGTGGACCAATGTATATTCATGGATTAAAATCAAAGGAGACTTATTTTTAAGTTATTAATGGGAATAGTTGAAATTAATGCATGCTGGATTTCACAACCCTAGCATCTTTCCTCTATAATCAGTGATATATTTTGGGGTAATTTTATATTCACTTTCAAATAGTTTCAACATTTGACTATCATGGTGGATTCATATCATTTTTGTTAATTTTAGATTTCATTAAAGAAATAAAATGAAAGAAATAAAGAGAAATAAAGAAATAAGGGAACTAACAGGACAAATAACGTGCTCCTCAACAGGATGTATAAAATCCAAAGACGGAATGATCATATTGGAGAAAGAGGAAATACTTCAGCAATAGGAAGAATATATAAAAGATATCTTCCATGACAAGAGAGAGCAAACAACAATTCACAAAGATGATGACAGATCAAAAATATTAAAATCTGAAGTGGAAGTTGGAATGGTGGAACTGAATAGAAACGAAGCAGCTAGACCAGACAGCATTATAATAGAGATGCTGACACCTTCAGAGGATTTCCACACAGAGAAAATTACAGAAATAATAAATGAAATCTATAACAGTGGTGTAATACTGGGTGACCTAAGCAGATCAATTTTCATAGCACTATCTAAGAAGCCAGATGCAAATGAATGCAAACTCCAGTGAACAATCAGTTTAATGAGCCACATAACAAAACTCATCATCCAAATCCTGATGAATAGATCACAAAGAAGAGTCTGGCTAGAGATAGGACAAGAACAGTGTGGTTTTGTCAAAGACACTGGAACAAGGAATGCAATATTTATGCTTTGGATTCTATCAGAAAAGGTAATACAAATAGAAAAGGATGTGTAACTATGTTTTATACACTATGCAAAGGCATTTGACAAAGTCTGACACAAAGAACTGATAGAAATGTACAGCAGTCTTGATATATTTGGGATAGACTTTAGAATAATTAAGAATCTCTACTGGCAGCAAACTGCCTGCATACAGACAGGAAATGAATTCAGCAGATATACAAAGATAGAAAAGGGTGTAAGACAAAAATGTGTCTTTTCACCGGATCTATTCAAGTTGTATGGCGAGACTATTCCGAAAACCCTAAGAGTTATGCCAGATTTTATCACCAGCAGCCACAATCTGAACAACATAAGATACACAGATGACATAGTGTTGATAGAAAACACAGAAAGGAAACTGCAAAAGCTCCTAAAGAAGGTAGCTAAAGAAAGTAAGAAGAAAGGACTACAAATAAACTCCTAGAAAACCGAATACATGGTGATCAGCAAACAGAGAAGCCTAAAATGCCAATTACGAGTGGGGGATACTAAAATCAAGCAGGTAAAAAATTCAAATACCTGGGAAGTTTTTAACAGAAGATGGAAAGTGCGACACTGAGATCTGAAGCTAAATTGGCATGGTGAATGATGCATTCCAGAAGCTGAGTAGAGTATTGAGAGAGAGGAAAATTTTGCTAGAAACAAAGAAGAGAGTGCTGGATTGCTATGTGATGTCAGTTCTTCAATATGGATACTGGACAATCTCATCAGAGAAGAAAAAAAAACTTGAAGCAACTGAAAATGGTTCTACAGAAGGATGCTGTGGATATCATGGCTTGAGCACATGAGCAATGATGAGGTTTTGGATAGCATGGAAATAAAAACAAAATTAATAGTAAGCATCAGGAAAAGACAGTTAAAGTTCCTAGAACATGTAATGAGTAAGGAGGGCTCAGAGAATCTGATACTCACAGGTCAGATAAAGGGAAAGAGAAACAAGGGAATGCAGCATGTAACATGCTTGACGAGCCTGAGCAGATGGATTGCAGAGCGGGATTTTGGTGGGGTAACAAGAGAAACCGTGCTAAGAGCCACCAAGGATAGGAAAGTGTAGAAGGCCATGATCACCTATGTCCTGAAGGAACATGACACATAGAAGAAGAAGAATTGTAAATATACTTGAATTTATTCAAACTATTGTTCTCATCTTGATTACATGTGTTGGCAAAGAACCTCTGGCAATCTTCAAAAAATTTCTTACTTAAAATATTACTTTCAAATTTTGTTTTTATCTGCAATATTTTAAGTGAGAAATTTCTTATTTTTTATTTCACTAGAATATCTTGTTTCATTTTTCCAGCTTTAATAACTTGTCCAGTTCTTTTCCAGGTTTAATATAATATAAAGAATATTACTTTTCATGTGCATAGTTTTCCATATAATCCATGATTTTTCCAGGCATTGCTATTAATTTAATATCAATTTAATGCTGAAAACTGTGTTCAAAAATATTAAAAAGAAAAAACTTATGCAATTGATTAAAAAATCCAATAAAAAAATTGATTATTTATAATTAATTCTGATAATCAATTCTGATAAAATAAGTGATAAGCAAAGTTTGATTGACAAAAATGATATATTATCAGAATTAAAAAGGTTTAAACCTCATGCAAAAACATTAAACAGAAAAAATGTCATAAAGAATAAGATTTATTATTAGAAGCACTAGTCATTAACTCACTTATGTACTTAGTCACCCTTTTCAGACTTCACATACTTTTTTTCTGCTGAACCAAAATTCAAATTTTTTAAAAAATGTAGCTAAGGAGCTGTCTCATCTAACTCTGTAAATGTTTTGAAATTTGGTTGAGAATTGATTTAGTGGTGAAACTTGAAAGCTGCCTTGATTCACTCAATGTCAAACTTAAGTATATATTCAACCACTGCCATGGTTGAATGATTAACCTGAGTTCTGTTTAGGTGATATATATTTGATCCCTTTTTTTTCTTGATTCACAAATCATAAATAAAAATTAAAACAGTTACTTTACTTTGAATTATCTGAGAGTTTATGAAATAAAAACTGGATATTCACTTTAGTTAAGCAATTTGAATCAATCATGAAAATAAATTTTCTCTGACTTTCAAACTTTTATTACTCCTGTGGGCTATTGTCACTGCATAAGTACCCTGGGGTTTTCAAACACCCCATTTAAAATGTTTCAGATATACATTACAGCTACTGCTAGGAAGGTTGTATCACTATGTCAAGCTAGGAAGGTTTTCTTGTCAGAATCCATTTTGAGCATATACAAATCTACCATTTGTCCATGCAGTGAATACTGTTGCCTTATTCGGTCAGGCACTTCTGCTATTCATCTCGCTTTGCTCAACAAAATTCAAATGAAGATCTGCTATGTAATCAATCCTAATTTGGTAGCTCAAATTCAGTCACTTTCTCACTGATGGGATGTGGCTTCCCTCTGTTTTTCTATAAATATTTTCATGGCATCTGCTCTGACAAACTTATCTCCATAGTGCCCCCTTTATACAAATTTATTATTTCTACTACACTGGCAGTTGGGTCCCACACTTTTAGAGTGAAAACAGTCAAAGGTAACCTCCACCTCTATTCTATCAGTTTCTTTTCTTGCACTTCCTGCCTGTGGATGTCCCTTTCATACACTTGCTTTCCTGATAGCCACAACCTCCAAAAAATATCTAATATCAATTGTCATCTTTTATCCTCTGGATCCTCATCTTTCTCATTTTGATTATTTACATTATTTATTTTCAATCTATTGTCCACATTTTTGCTGTTGTTTTCATGATGTTGGGCTCTCTCACCTTCTTACAATGGAAACATTGTGATGACAACATCAAAGATGGGAACACCAGTCAAAATATAAATTGAGTAAATAACTTCTCATCCCAAAAATTCATAGAGAAAATATTCTCTTGAATTTTCTTTTTGGTTTTTATCGGATTATAGAAAAGAAACCCCATTTCCAACACAATTACATACCCACATAGATGCCATATTAAAATGTGCTCAAACTTTATTTTCTACCTAATAACAGACCATAATTATAAACATGCCAAAAAAACTCCTTGACACAAGACACACCATTCAAACCAATGTGTCTATGATTAGAAATTTACATCACTATGTGAAATATTAGGCCAATCACAGAAAACTAAAATCTCATTTTTCTTGAGCCTACTTTCATGAAAATCTTCATATAAAATCCCATATTTTGACTTTCAGCAGCTGAGATGCAATTGTTTCCAAGCTGTTCCATCATAAGAGAAGCCATGGCAACATATCTTTTTCCATCCACACCACAGCATGTGCTGAAAGAGAGATGTCAGTGACTTGAAATGAATCATCTCCATCAACAATGGCGATTCTCAGTGAATCTTTACTGATGATAAAACTCTTTTCTCAGCTACAGATTTTTTTCTGTGAATCAACGACTAAAAATATTTTCTAAACCATAGTTTTTTTTTGTTCTGTGAAACAACTACTAAAAGTCTTTTTTAAAAACACAGCTTTTTCTACCTAAAGACTTTAACTCAACTAAAGACTATTTTTACTCCTTTTCAACTTTGAATTCATATACATATGTTTGTAAATACAAATGATTTATTTAACAAACATAATCACATTTTCTTTATTTTTGTTCTATTATTGTTTGGAATTTGGATGTGTAATATATAAAAGAAAAGCAATGGAGAAAGCAATGGCAACCTACTGCGGGATAATCTTCTGCCCAGTCAGTCATGTCTCTTTCGAGACATGATCGCCCAAGCGTGTTTCACATATGGCATTTAACTGACTGACTGAATATATAAAAATAAACTACATGAAAGAAATTCCTACAGGATAAATATAAATAAAAAAAAAGGGTGGGTAATTATTTTGAAAAAAAGTCAATATTAAAAATATTACTTTGTAAATTTCAAAAATTCAAATATGCATGAACAAGTTTTTTAAAATTTTATTTTAAATAAATAAATAAAACTACTTGTAATTCCATCAAATATTATGACTACAACCAGAAACTTCTTAAAGTATTCAGAAAATGATTTGAGTAATCAGGAAAATTTAACTTGCCGCTTGCTAAATATTAAGGAAAAACATTTTGTGGATGTTCAAACATTACATTAATAACAGAGGGTGAACTGAAGATCAAAAAAATTTCATCTTTTAATAATCAAAACTATTAGATTTTATCAGAGACTAATTAGATTTCAAGTAAATTGAATCATAACAATTCCTTTTTTGATTCATCATGTTGTGGTCAGATTATAAAACATTTTTGATCCTTGGAAAGACCATGAAAAAGAGTGACATTCCATCCTTGAGCCTTTTTGATTTAAAACTTAAGAATATAAAGTTTAATGTTCCTCTTTATGCTTCTTCTATGAAATTAGGTTATTGACTTCGGGGGGGAACAAACTATAAAACAATCAATCATCATCTCTTTATTGCAACATTACTCACTTATGAAGTTTCATCCTGGGTCAGAGATTATTTGTCAACATTGCTGACCATTTTTCTTTACTTCATCATCTTTCTCTTTACTATTCTCAGAAAATCTGGCATTTATCAAGATTCTAAGAAGAAGCATTTGACAAAATATCAATATTTACCATATCTCTGACTGTGCAGGTAGTACAATTGTATCAACACTAAAAGTAGAATCAGCAAACAAATCATGGCCTCATCTTTTCCATACGCTTTTGCAATATGGCTATTGGAAAAGATTTGAATCCATTTTTCTCCTCCCACTATAGGTTAAATAGTAGGGTGTGTTCATCAAATTGTAGGTTTTGATGAAACCATTTTCTGTAAGGATAATTTATCAAAGCGGATACGGATTTAAACTCTCTGTTCCATTGCATATTACTTACAGTTTTTCAATTCAGGATTTCAGTAAAAATTCATTGAGTTGAGTTTTTATGAATTACCTCATATTTAGTCCTTGGAAGAAAGAAGATGTCTCTCTTGATTATGAATAAAAGTTAAGTTCTTGAAAGAAAGGCCTGCCTATTAATTATAGAGGAAAATTTTAAGCTTGAAAAAAAAAAGCATTATAGAGAAAAATTCAGTCCTTCAAATAAGTTTCTCAAATTCAGTTCTTGAAACAAAGAAAAAAAACTGTCTCTTCATGACAGAAATTTCAGTCCTTGAGAGAAAAAAATGCTTGTCACTCTTTTTTTAAAAATTTTTTTAATCATTTTACTCCAATCAAGGCAGTATTGTCACTAGTATATGGAAGTTATGGGGAGTGAAAGAGAAAACTGAGAATAGGGAGAATTGTGAAAAGGACAAATGATGAATGGTTTTTAAGAATACAAAAGATAGCAATTGACATTGCATTTAAATTTTTCAAGGTTGTAGCTATCAGGAACGCAAGGAAATGGAAAAGAGTTCCACAGGTGGGACGTACAAGAAAATAAAATGTTGCAGTAGAAGTGGTTGTTGCATTTAACTATTTCAACAGTAGAAGGGTGGGATCTAGATGCCAATCTAGTAGCATGCTTTAATTCATGTATTTGGTGAACCAAGGAAAAAAGCCTGTCAGTGCAACTGCAATGAAAGTATTTGTAGAAAAGACAAAGGAAAGCCATGTCATGTTTTTGTTTTTTTATTTTATAATCATATCACCCAAAGCCAGGCATTTTACTGTCACTGTTTTGCAGGGTGTTACATAGGAGGAAAGTTATGTGAAAGGGTGACAGGTTATAGGAGGTGTCAGGAAGTGAATAAGAGAAGGATGAGAATACTGATGAGAGTGGAGTGGATGGAGAAAGAAGCAAGAGAGAGAGGATGCAGATTAGTGAGATAGGAGATGACTATCGACTTTACATTTAAATTCTTGGAGATTGTAGCTGTCGGGAAGCAAGTAAATGGAAGGGAATCCCACAGGTGGGAAGTGCAAGAAAAAAAACTGCTAGAGTAGAATTTGCATTTACATCTTATTGGTTTCACAGTGTTGGTGAGAATGACTGAAATTGAGATGGTTGGTTAGGATTGATTACATTCCACATCTTTCTTTGCATTTTGTCAAGAATCTCAAGATATACAGCAAGAGCACCAGACCAGGTATTTTTTTTTTCTAATCATTTCACCCCCAGCAAGGCAGAACTGCCACTATTGTGCAGGGAATTGCATAAGAGGCAACTGATGAGAAAGAGGAACAAGTTACAGGGGGTGTCAGAGAATGGGTAAGAGAAAGATGAAAACACTGGTGTGAAAAGGGCTGCATGAGAATAAAGTGGAAAGGTACAACGACATGATGCAAGGGTTGTCAGAGAAAGAATGCAAGTCAAGGAGATAAGAGATGGCAACTGACTTTGCATTTAAATTCTTTGAGATTGTAGCTGTCAGGGAAGCAAGTATATGGGATGGAATTCCACAAGTGAGAATGGCAACAGTTTCTATTTTTATTTTGATTTAGTGGCATATCAGCCTCTATGTTTTATTTAATGCTGGAATCTAAATATTTTTCATACAATTTTATAGTTTCAACTACAGATAAAATGTGTTGTTGGTCATTTTATTATAAATATGTATTGTTGGTAATTGTTTTAATATAAAAAGCATTGCTGGTATTTTTACTATAAAAATATATTTTTATACATTTAGGTGTTGACAATTCTAACAGGTGCTATCACACTAGGTCAGAGTGGACTTGGAAATAACAGCAATGAGTCATCCCATGCTTCTCAAAACCTCCATTCTCCTAATCAGAGGCTTGGCTGCCAGACGTAGTTTCTCATCTTACCCAGGACTGCAATAGTATTCAATGCACAGTTGAATGGTAGATTTGTAAGTGTGCAAAATGGAGAAAAATCTTCTAGCATGAAACAGTGACTCAACTTTTCTTGCGTTAGATGTGGCTGTTGAATCGATATGGTTGCTCCACATGATGTCAGTGGAAAACATTAAGCCAAGAAGATATAGTTTATTGCTCTCCCGTAAAAATTAATTAAAATTTACAAGCCATTTCTTTCCCCAGTTAATCACCAATTGGAGTTCCTTTTCAATAGCAGCTGCCAGGTTTACTTGGTAAGATGTGTCACTGAGACAGGAGTAAATGTCATCTGCATAAATAACTATTTGGTAACTTGGAAGGAAGAAGGTCTGTCTCAGAATTAAAAATGAAAATTCATCATGAACAGTTTAACTGGCCTTGATACCTTTTTAAATCTCAGCTATATTCTGACTTTGCTTATCATTAATAACACCTGAGTCTGTTGAAACAAATCAAGATGGGAATGCAGGAAAATACATTGTAAGCAACAACTTCCATTTCATTCTTTGCTATACTTTTAATATATTTGTTAAATCCACATAGTTTTCAACTCTAAGAGACACAAGAAAGTTCTATATGACAAAACTCCACACTCCACCTACGTCTATTGAACAGGTGAAGAGGCTTATCCCTTGTTTCCTGTTCAGGTTGTGGTTTCCAGTTTTTCTCTTCAAATTTTTCACTCTTTTTTTATTTTATTTTTTTTCATTTGGAGTAGATAGTCTAAACTATCACCCGGTTCACACTCCACCCACATCTATTGAACAGGTGAAGAGGCTCATCCCTTGTTTCCTGTTTAGGTTGTGGTTTCTGGCTTTTCTCTTTTCCAATCTTTTCACTCTTACGTAGCCCCCTGCGCATCAGTGGTGTTTTTTCCTTGCTTGGGGTGATATGATTAAAAAACAAAAAAACAAAACAAAAATGAATGAACTCTGTGTCACCAGCTCGACTTAATATCAATATACTTTTCATATATTTACCTTATGCACAATATGCGCATGTCTAAAAAAAACTGTTATCTTAAAATAATCAAAAGAATAGATTCAGAACCAATTTAGTCAACTGATGTATCCTTTGTCTGCGTAGCTGATGAAAAGTTATACAAGGTCTTCTCAATCTCAAAGGTAAAAATTTAGAGGCTTACTGAATGATGTTATTGTATAAGCACAAGAGGAGGAGGTAAGAAGTACAGTTTATGAAATGTAGGAAAGATAATGGTCTACCCAAAGCTTGAAGAGGTTAAGAGCCATTCAATGTAGACTGTTACTGAATGAGGTTGTCTCATGAATTTAAGATGGGGAGGTAGGTAGAACAAATCATAAGGACATATAGGAAAGATAATGGTCTACCCAAAGCTTGAAGAGGTTAAGAGCCATTCAATGTAGACTGTTACTGAATGAGGTTGTCTCATGAATTTAAGATGGGGAGGTAGGTAGAACAAATCATAAGGACATATAGGAAAGATAATGGTCTACCCAAAGCTTGAAGAGGTTAAGAGCCATTCAATGTAGACTGTTACTGAATGAGGTTGTCTCATGAATTTAAGATGGGGAGGTAGGTAGAACAAATCATAAGGACATATAGGAAAGATAATGGTCTACCCAAAGCTTGAAGAGGTTAAGAGCCATTCAATGTAGACTGTTACTGAATGAGGTTGCCTCATGAATTTAAGATGGGGTGGTAGGTAGAACAAATCATAAGGACATATAGGAAAGATAATGGTCTACCCAAAGCTTGAAGAGGTTAAGAGCCATTCAATGTAGACTGTTACTGAATGAGGTTGCCTCATGAATTTAAGATGGGGTGGTAGGTAGAACAAATCATAAGGACATATAGGAAAGATAATGGTTGACTCAAGACTTGAGGATTTTAAGATTGTAGTGATTGAGGAAGCATCCTTTTGGGAGCTCTGAGCCATCCGAATGGAACTTCCTTCTTATTAATAGAATATGAAGGGAATGAGAATGATTCTTCCTAGTTTATGTGACATGACAAGTTTTAGCAATGAGGGTCTGAACTTGTGGAAATAAAAAATGGAGATAAACTGAACATTTTTCATGAAAATAGCTATTGAGTAGAGAGAGGCTTAGCTGTAAAGGACTGAACTGGTGTAAAAAAAAATGGAGATCATCTGGACCTTTGTCATGAAAATAGCAATTGAGTAGAGAGAGCTCTAAAGGACCAAACTGGTGGAAATAAGAAACAGAGATCATCTGATCATTTGTCATGAAAATAGCTATTGAGTAGAGAGAGGCTTAGCTGTAAAGGAATGAACTGGTGTAAGTAAAAGTTGAAGATCATCTGGACCTTTGTCATGAAAAGAGCAATTGAGTAGAGAGAGGCTTAGCTGTAAAGGAATGAACTGGTGTAAATAAAAGATGGAGATCATCTGGACCTTTGTCATGAAAAGAGCAATTGAGTAGAGAGAGGCTTAGCTGTAAAGGAATGAACTGGTGTAACTAAAAGATGGAGATCATCTGGACCTTTGTCATGAAAATAGCTATTGAGTAGAGAGAGGCTTAGCTGTAAAGGAATGAACAGGTAGAAAAAAAAATGGAGATCATCTAAATATTTGCCATGGAAATAGTAATCAAGCTGTGAAAGGCTTGTGATATTTTGAAAAGAAGAAAGATTTGTAGAGGGGAAAATAATTCATCACCCATAAGACTGCATAGACTTTTTGAATTCTATCAAGGTTAGAAAATGAGGACTAGGCAGCTGCAATATGTCAACTGTATTCCAATGCTCTATATATACAGGATGCTAGCACATTTTGTCATCCCAACTATACACAAATGACAACAACACACTATGTATGTATAAAAATACAAACAGTTGTTATTTATAGTAAAATTACCAACAATACTTATTTATAGTAAAATAATGAAGAGTACTTATTAGAAGTAAAACTGCCAACAATATCTGTTTATAATAGAATTACCAGCAATACATTTTTAAAGCTAAATGATTAGTAATCAATTTTGTAGTAGAATTATCAACAATACATTTTATCTGTAGTTGAATGCAAGCATTTGTGTTCAAATTATATTTAGTTAAAGCCATAAAATTGTGTTCAAAATGTGTATATTTCAGCACTAATTGAGCCATAGTGGTTGATATGCTGCTAAACAAAATCAACCAACCAACTCTTCTTATGGCATCGTTTTTATGATCCCAGCTTTCCTCAAAATAAATGAAAGTTTTGGGAAGTAAAGTCAGATGTTGTTTCATTTCTTTCCTCTTCCTAAATTCTGGGTCACTTCAGTGACATTGATCAATCTGCTTAGAATACTGGCAAACTTAAGAACTTTTTCAAAATAGGGATTCACTTTATATACATACAGTTTCTAAGATAAAATGGATTTCAAAAATATAATTGAAAAAATATTATGACCATAATGATCAGCATTCTTATCATTAAATATATTTTTTGGACAGTTTGAATACAAGGCCTTATTTAGAAAAAAATTAATTTTGGCATAAAACAATCTATAAGATGTTGATATGCCATAAAACAAAGTAAATCAAATCAATGGCATTGAGATTTATTTTCAAATAAGTTTGCACATAAATATTTTTGAAAATAAAAATTCTTTTGATACACTGTATTACTGAACATATTATTGTCTATAACCCAAATATAAATGCCCGCCAAAGAATGATGTATAATAAAATTAGAATTTCATGAGGTGCCCATTTTTTTGTTCTAAACTTAAATAATCTGTTTATATTCAGCTTCCTATTCATTATATTTTTCTTGTTTTTTTCCATTTTACCACAACCAATGTGGCAATGCTGCTTGGATGCAAATGTTTACTGAGAGTGAAAAGGACAACAAGACTTTAGTGAAAAGAAAAGACAATAAAAAAACAGTTTTCAGAAAGATAGAAGATAGCCATTGACGTTGTATTTAAATTTTTAAAGATTATAGATGACTGGGAATTGAAATTGCACAGGTGAAATGTGCAAGAAAAGAAACTATTAGAATAGAACTAATGGTTGCATCTAGCTATTTCAACAGCTAAACAATGAGATCTAATTGCCAATCTAGTAGCACACTTAAATTCATGCAGTCAATGCACCAAGAAGGAAAGCTTATTAGAACAATTTCCATGAAAGTATTTGTAGAAAATACAGAAAGAAGCCACGTCGCATTTGTGATAAAGGGACTGAATTCAAGATGCCAGGTCAAGATTTATTACATTGCAAATCCTTCTTTGTATTTTGTTAAGAATCTCAAGATATATAGTAGGAGCACCAGATCAGATATGGCAGCAGATGAATGGTAGATTTATTAAATGTGCAAGATAGATTTTGACAGGAAAATTTGAAATGATAGAAATCAATCATGAATTGTCGCTTTAAATGTATTTAAAGAAATTGAATACAAGGCTATGTCTCAAATTCTGTGTGTGATTTTTTATTTTCAGATCATGAAATTTGAAAAATTTGTATAATTTAGAATATATAATATGTAAATTTTTACATTGTCTAATCAATGAATAGCATAAGTTTCAGAGCTTGATTAAAAAAATTGAAAAAATATATATCTAAACATGCACACAAATGCACACACTTCACAATTCCTGCACACATATTTATGCAGACAAACAAATTTAAATGTTAAGAGGTTGGTAAATATTCTTTGAAAGGCTTGTAAGGAGGTTCTGCTACAAGTTAAAAAGAGTTTATTTGTTAAATGTTGTGAGAATATATCTTTTGAACTGTCAGTTTAATATTGGGCAAAATGTTGGAATATTTTGCAATGAAAATGAAAGAAAACAAGAGGAAGTTAAATAAAGTTGCAAGACAAAGCCACTGAAAATATCTACCTTTTTTCTGCATGTAAAAATTTAAAGAAATTTTATATAAGTGCAAATAAATAAATGAGAGAATGAAATGTGTGAATGGGCAAATGGATAAATGCAGTGAAAAAATATTTTTGCATTTTTCTTTCTTAAGAAAAGAAATCCTTATTTACGTATGCATTTGTTAATTTTTATTTATTTGGAAAATGGCATGTACTGAGGCTGATACAGAAGAGTAAAATGGAAGTGGCAGAAAATTTTAAAATATTTGGTAAAAACAAAGAAAAGAATGAAAAGTAAAGAGAAATATGATAAATATTTCAACAGGGAAAATAGAGAGTAAAAGTGGAATCAGGAGAAGAATTTGATTTTGGTGAGGAAAATGAAATGAAAATTAGAAAGAGATTAAATGGAAGAGAAAAAGGTTCAGAAAAATATTTAAAAAAAAAGAAAAGGAAAACAATATCAAGTGAGAAGAAAAATTGGATATGAAATATTAAAAAATTAGGACATTTTGCAGGAAGAAAAAAGAAAGGAATAAAGAAAAAGATAAATATTTAAAAAGAAGAAAAAATAAAAGAAAAATGTTTTGGGTAAAAAATGTAAAAATTTAGGACATTGAAGAAAGAAAATAAATTTTAAAAAGAAGTCAAGGAAAATAACAATAAGTGAAAAGTTTTGGAAGAAGGAAAATGGAAAGCAATTTTTAAAATTTCAACACTATAAAGGAAGAGATGAATAAGATAAAAACAAAAATGGGAAGAAAAGTAAAAAGGAACAATGAAGGAAAAACAGAACATAATATGAAATAAAAAATTTAAATAGATTGTGACAGAAGACAGGAAGATGAAGTTAAGTAAAGGAATGTAAAAAATTTGTCAACAAGTCAAAGTAAAAATTGAAGAAAGAAGAATGAAATGAATACAACAATAATTTAAAATAAATAAAATCTTAAGAAATAATGGAAGAAAATATTAAATAAAAATTAGAACTGAAGGAAGAAAAAGAAAGGCAAAAAATAAATATTTAAAAAGAAAAAGGCAACAGTATCAACAGAAAAATGTTTACAAAGAAAGAAATACAAATTAAATAAGTTTTAGAATTTAGATATAATGAAGGAAAATGAAAAAATATAAAAAAGAAAAGAAAAATGAACAATGAAGAAAAAGGAATATAAGTAATGATTATAAAAAATAAAAACAGATGAAAGTAAAAATTGAAGAAACAAAAAAAATAAGAAAGGAATAAAAAAAATGAAATAGAAAATTGTGGAAAGATTAAAATAAGGGTCAGAAAGAATTAATGAAGATATAGTGAAAAACAGAAGTTGAAGAAAAGCAAGATAAATATTAGAAATGCAAAGGGAGAATTTTTATCAAAATTTTCTAAGCACAAAAAGAAATGAAAAATAAGTAAATTCTTGAGTATAAATGAGTAAGTAAAACCAAAGAAACTTATCAGTGTTTAAAATCATCTGTAGCTTTTTTACTGATGATGTTTTTATAGATTCATCTCACATGAAACACTACAGAAGCAGAAATGACATTAGACAAGTTTTGTAGAAAAACACAATTTACAATTGTGTAAAAGCAAGCATTGAAAAGAAGGTGTATATAGAAATTGAAAATGGATGAATGGAATTTTTTTAAAGAAACAAAAGAAAATTTTAGCATTTAAAAGAAAGCAGGAACTCAAAATATGAATAAACAAAATATTAATGAGTAGATGGAATGTTTGAATCTGTGGATATAAGAATTGATACAAGAATAAAAACAGGGAAAAAAGAAACTTCTGCTTCTTTTTGTAAAGGATTTGGTTATTGTTAGAAAAAGACAAGTAAGGAAATAAGGTAAATCGAGATGAAATAGAGAATACTTTGAAGAAAAAGAAAAGGATTCATAAAAAATGAATGAAATAAAGGGAAAAAGAATAAGTTAAAACTACAAGGAAAATTAATGAAAAAAACAAAAAAAGAAATATTTCACATAGAAAGAGAAAGAATGGTAAAATAGAAGAAAAATGTAGAAAGAATAATATAAGAATGAAGAAAAATAGGCAAGGAAAAAAAAGAAATTACTGCATTTTTTACATGTAGCCATTGATGTTAGAAGCAGGATACCTAATTTGTTTATTCCACCAGACACAGGAAGTATATTTTTCTGGAGTAGTTGTTAAACCAAGGCCTAACCCACAAGTTCGGAAATCAGTGTTATACATCTACTATACTGGTTGCCAACCAAGGATGAATAATAGCCCGCTTTGTCATTTACCTATGCCTAGAGAGATAAAAATGATTGATTCATATCTCTTCCAAGGTCATTAATGGAAAGTGAATAAAAAATATCACCTAGAATTTTAATTCAACTATTTTCATTTTTATGTAATTGACTATTAATGCTGTCCTTACAATGAATACACTGCTTAATATCTATTTGTATTAACATATACTTTACTATATCATTAATTTCATGGCCAATAATAAAAAAGAAATGCATTTATTTTCTGTTGGATATTACCATATACCTTGCTATGTTGTTAATTTTATAGCCTAATAATGAATAGGAAAATACATTTATTTTTTGTAGGATATTACCATGTACCTTGCTATGTTGTTAATTTTATAGCCTAATAATGAATAGAAAATGCATTTATTTTCTGTTCGATATTACCAAATACCTTGTTACATCATTCATTTCTGCTGTAACTTTTTTTTTTCGCAGTTATAGTATGAAATCTTCATTTACTTACCATCTTGTCTGTTAGAAATACTTTGAGTGACTCCAATAGGCATTTTGACTTACTTGGAGTTTTTTTATTTAAGCCATCTAGCCTAGTTCATTTGTGTTGTCATCACCAGTGATCACGCTATGATGTGGACTGGATATATCATCCATCTTTTTTTTAATCCTCTGCACTCTTCTTAAATTGACACCCATGCACTCTAAAATGTTTCTATTGGAACATGACTGCCAAGCAGTACAACATGACGTTTCTAAATTTCTGGCAGAGAAATGCACCACAGTGCTATTTTTTTCACAGATAGTGCCCAATTGACCCTACCAGATGCTGTGCAGTCAACAAAATCAAAAACAATGAGAATGTGAAAAATAAATGATATAAAAAGGCACAATTTATTCACTGCTCCTTGTATTAATATTTTTGATTTTGTACATTTCTTGTATATCTATTTCTTCTCCCTCCAGCTATGGGTTGAATAGTATGACAGATTGGGTTCCATAGCCTTGGTTATCAACTAGTCTACCCACAAAAGAAACAAAGAACTACAGCAAGAAAATCTGCCTAGTCAGTCATGGATAGAAAGAGACATGATCACCCAAGTATGTATCACGATTGACACCTAACTGACTGATCTGGATAAAAGAATTGAATAGGAGGACAGATTGGGTTCTATAGCTTTAGTTGGTAACTAGTCTATCTTAGAAAGAAATGGCAACCTACTGCAGAACAATCTGTCTAGTCAATCATTTATCAAAAGAGACATGATTGCCCAAGTGTCTATCACATGTGGTACTTAACTGACTGACTGATAGCAATTTCTCATGGGAAGCACCATATCCTGTAGTACAGACTATGCTAAATGATACCATTAAAGACAATAAAAAAATATGTCAGATTTGGAATTCAATATAAGTTTAAAATTTGATTAAAAAGTTGCTGAGTTCTCATATTTCAGTGCTTTTAATCAGATACCTCCAAGGCAAAATTGAAGTGCATTTGAGCCATACCAAGGGTAAGTACTTTATTTTCAATCTGTACCATCTATTCATTGCCACAAATTGATGGTCTAAGTAAACGTTATAACAGAACTGAAAAAACAAAAAAGAAAGGAAATATGAGTCCAAATTAATAATAACAACCCAATACATAGACAACTTTCGTGATCAATAAACCAGATTGTGTCCTACTGAACAAACAGAAAAAGAGATTTGAAGACTGATAGAAGCTTCTTATCCATTTGGCATAAGAACTGAACACAAACAAAAGGATAAGTCAGTTCTCAGTGTAGGGCCAGGAAGTTTTTCCTGTCCAAAACAATCCTGCACATATACAAGTCTACCATCTGCCCATGCATTGAGTATTGCTGCCATATCTGATCTGGTGCTCCTGCTACTCACTTAGGTGTCCTCGACCAAATCCAACGGAGAATCTGTAATGTGATCAATCCCGACTTGGCAGCTAGGATACAGTCGCTTTCTCACCAAGGCAGTGTGGCTTCCCTGTGTCTCTTCTTCAAATACTTTCAAAGCTTCTGCTCCAATGAACTTAGCTCACTGGTACTCCCTATATACGAATTTCCTCGAGCCAAAAGATTAGCAACTAGGTCCCACCCTTTTACTGTGAAACTGATGAATTGTAAACGCAAATTCTACTCCAGCAGCTTCTTTTGTCACACTTCCTGCCTATGGAATTCTCTTCTGCATATTTGCTTTCCAGACAGTTACAATCTCCAAGAATTTAAATGTAAAGTCAATAGTCATCTCCTGTCTCACTAACTTACATTCTCTCTCTCGTGCTTTTTCTTCATCCACCCCACTCTCACCAGTACTCTCTTCCCGACATCCCCTGCAACCTCTCACTCCTCATAACATTCCTCCTATGTAATCCCCTGCAAAACAGTGGCAGTAAAATGCCTTGCTTGGGGTGACACAATTATAAAAAAAAAAAAAGATAGACAACTACACTAAATTAAAGCATGAAATTCTGAAAATTTAAGAAAGACCAGTGCAGAAAGTAATTACAATACAAGTGATTATTGGAGAACTAGAAAAATGTACTGGACTTTTATGTGATACCTGCCTACCATACGACAGTGAATGCTGGATAACATATCAAAGATTAAGAAAACATTCAAAGCAACTGAAATGTGAGCAACAATGAGATTTTGGAGAGAATGGAAATGAAAAGGAAATTTATACTTAACATCAGGAAGAGACAGCTGAAGTTTCTGGACACGTAATTAAGAAGAGGGCTTGGAGAATCTGACACTCACAGTATGGATAGACAGAAAGAGAGACAGGGAAACAATGCATGGCTTAAACAAATGGATGACAGAGCAGAACTTGGGAGAATACCATGATAAAAGGTATTAAGAGTGACAAGGGATAGGAAGATGTGGAGGTCTATAATCACCTACTTCTGAGTAGGTATGGCAAATCAGAAAATGTATTGTACAAAATACCATGCAAAAAAAAATCTTGCTGATATTGGATTGTGATATGGAAACCAAGCCATTACAGAAAGCATGCCTATTTGGAACAGTGAGGATACTTAAAAGATATGGATATGGCCTGTCGATGTAACAAAGAAATGATCAGTTTTTTTTCTTAAGTCATGAGTGGTGGCTTGAAAATAAATCTTTTACTTTGCATAATAATGACAATAATAATAGCATTTTAATGTATTTATTACTTTAAAAATTTCTGCAAACTCTATTATATTCTTCTCCATATATATATATATATATATATATATATATATATATTGTTTGAACATTATTTTTTATCGATACTCGTATTTAAGTAGATATTCTGTTTATTAATTAAACAGTATTATATATTTATATCTATTGGCCTGATTATTTACGATAAATTGTTATTACGAAAATGTGTGCCATTCGGCAGGATTCGAACCTACGACCCCCTATTTACATAGGGGAAGCTACCATTTGATCTGGCAACGTTTTAGACCGCTCGACCACGAATAGCCTCCAGTCTAAACGAGGTTCTAATCAAGCCTATCACGCAATTTTTGATTGATTCATCGCAAACAACCATATCGGCTCTGAAATGTATTGTAATGTCAATAAATGTAAACATGTTACAGAAATTAACAATTCATTTCAAATTGTCAGTTGTTTATAACTTAGTTCAGTTAAAATTTGTTAATTTCTGTAACATATATATATATATATATATATATATATATATATATATATATATATGTAAGTAATGGTTACTGATGGAAGTATATTCTACAGTTAGATATCTACTTTAAAAAGTGCTCAATACAAAAGTAGACCATAAAAATATTATGATCAAGGCATACTTCAATTTGAAGGCTATAAAGTTTCAGTGCTAAAACACTATCATCAGGCACTATAATAATAATAATAATTACCATATGTGTATGTATTTATATATATATATATATATATATATATATATATATTAGTCATCCACATACAAGCCTGTTTCACTGTATCACAGCTCATCAGTGTGGCTAGACACATTCACTTGTTTCTGGCCGGGATCGAAACTCGACCAATTTGGTGTCAGTTGGAGTCGCTACTCCCTAAGCCTTTGGCCCATGAATCAGAGAAGGGAAATTTTAACATCTTGTATATAAGCATACATCTTGTATACAGACGTCAGTCACCGAGAGAACTCAATTCATTTCTGAAGAATAGATAGATAGTATTATTTTTATTATGGGTGTTTATAATAAAAAAACATAGCCTACTGAAACACAAGAGCTGTTGTGTTTTGGTGCCTGCTTAAACTGCCTGATGAGGTGCTAATAAGCAATCACTGAAACACTTTGGTTCTTGTGTTCTAGTAAACTATGTTTTTATTATAAACACTTACAATAAAAATATTACCATATATAATGCTCTACTAAATATTGAGCACTCTTAAAAAGTAAATCACTATAAACAGTAGACTCCTCATCCATTAGTTTGGACTACTTCTAAGATATATATATATATATATGTATACATATATATATATATATATATATTTTAATCAGTTTAAGCATTTCACTGCCACTGTTGCGCAGGGGGTTACATAGAGGAAAGTGATGAGAAAGAGTGGTTAGGGGGTTACATAGGGGAAAGTGATGTGAAAGAGTGGTTAGTGGGTTACATAGGGGAAAGTGATGAGAAAGAGTAGTTAGATATAGGAAACGTCAGAAGGAGGGTGATAGACGGGTAAGGATACTGAGGATGAGGGTTGGGTAGATGGGAAGAGTGTTTGAAAGAATGAGTGCGAGTTAGTGTGTTAGGAGGTGTCTATTGACCTTACATTTAAACTCCTAGAGGTTGTAGCTGTCAGGGAAGCAAGTATGTGGAAGGGAATTCCACAGGTGGGAAGTGTGAGAAAAGAAGCTGTTGGAGTAGAAATTGCGGTTACATCTATATATAGCAGGCATGTGCTCTCAGTAATTACTCAGGGTAGGCAGCTTGTGATTATTTATGTAGTAAATCTACAAAAATATAAAATATTTTGCATTTTATGCATAATAATCAGAGTAACATTCATAATTTTGTTGGATTAGGTGCATATTATTCCCCAAAAGGTAAATGAAGGTGATGATCTCTTTTATTCAGGGTAGGCACTGCCTACTTTGCCTGTCTAGATGGTATGTCCCAGATATATATATATATATATATATGGGCACATGGCCGAGTGGTTAGAGTGTCCGCTTTCTGACCATGAAACCAGAGTTTGAATCTTACCATGGTCTATTTGTCAGAAAGATGACTTCTTGATATAATCAGCCTGGAGAAGGGAATCCCAGTATGCAGCATCTTTGGAAAGTGCCTGAAAACCATTCCACAGGTTGACCCAAGCCCTGTGTGTGAAATTGGGCAGACAGCTTCCTTTGAGGAGCCATCAATGGTTGTGCTTGCTCAAGGTCACAAGTCATCATGACCAACGTTTTGGGTATTCTGGCCTTGTGCAGACTGTTGTTTACGGTAGATAACACTCTCTCTCCAAGAAACTCCAAGTAAGGTTCACTCAGCATAGTTTGCAGTATAAACCACAGGTGGGCTCTGTGAGTTTTGAATAAACACAAGTGTGCCCAAGCAAGTGTCTGCAAAGGGGATTGACTAGCCACCTCAGTAGACAGGTATCCTTGAATATGAGTGCCCAGGCATTTTATATATAGATATATTTAAGTAGCACATCTTCGTTCAAGTATGTTTCATTAAATAATATTGGCATATTTATCTATTTTTACAATAATCCATTATATATATATATATATATATATATATATATATATATATATATATATTCAACATGTACCATGTTTTTGAAAACTTCTTTCTGATATGATGTAATGCAGAGAAAATAACACAAAATAAATGAAATATAGCATCCAAAATGTAATACAGTTCATTACAACTCTACAGTATCAAAATCCTCTGAACATGTAAAGTTGAAAAATAAGTACTGTCCTGTAAAAGAACTTATTTAAAATCAATATATCCTCTAACTGCCATTATCTTTTTAATATGGCTTACAGTCTCGGCAACATACTTGGCTCATCAAGCACTTTTACCATTTGCTTCTTCAGAAAGTCATACTTCTTAGTAAAATGTTTTTGGTCATTATCATACTTGAACATAGCTTTTCTTCTAATAAGTCTGAGTGAAGGCAATATGTTTTCTTTCAATATTTTAATGTAATTTTCAGCATTCATGATTCTATGAATGAAATAAAACTCACCAATGATAACAGAGCATCTGCAACACTAGACCGTCATTCCCACCATCATGCTTAGTTGTTGAGACTAAACACATTTTCATGGTATTGTTAAACTTAGTGCATACAAGATAGTTAGATTTTTGTTTTATCTGATCACTGTATGCTGTCTCAGTACTAAGAATGCCTATTTTTATTCTCTTTAAGACGACAGACTTTAAATGAGCCTCTTCAGTAGCAGTTTCCTACACAATTGTTGGCCACATAAGTATATCTTCAAATAACTCATGATTGTTGTAATCAAAACATTCACAATACAAACGTTTTTTTTATTTTATGAGCAACCTCTGCAGCTAATTTGCTTGGGTTTTCATCCACTAATCTCTTGATATAACAAATAGAATTTAGTTAGTTTTCATGGCTGACCCGTTTGCTTCTTCCAACTATTCCAAGTTTTTTTTAGTTTTGGCTACAGTAAATAGTTAACATTAGTAACATTGCTATTTTTGGTAACTGTTGTTCTTTTACTGCAAATAAATAAAATCAATGGATAATAAATTTGTAGCTATAATTAAGAAGGGTCAGAATATTAAAATGTAAGTTTCACACATTTATAAATCTACCATTCATCCTTGCATTGAATAATGTTGCCTTATCTGGTCGAGTGCTCCTGCTATTCATCTTGAGGCTTTTAACAAAATCCAAGGGAGCTTCTGCAATATAATCAATCCTGACTTGGCAGCTTACCATCACTCAATTTCTCACTGACACGATGTGGCTTCTCTTTGTCTTTTCTACAAGTATTTTCATGGCAACTGCTCTGACAAGCTTCTTTTCCTGGTGCCCCAACCATATGTATATATTTGTGCTTCTAGTTTGACATCAAGGTCCCACTCTTTTACCATTGAAATAATGAAATGTAATAACCATTTCTACTCAGTTTATTTTCTCACACTACCTGTTTGTGGAATTTTTTTCTGTTTGCTTGTTTCCCTGATAGCTACAATCTTCAAAAGTTTAAATGCAACATTAATTGGCATCTCCTTCACTCCCATGCTTCGCTTATACTTTCTTTGACAGTCTTTGTACCTTGTTTTTTCTCACCACATACCAGTAAGAACAAACACAATAGTACACACAAAAACCGACATGATATAGGAAGTGTGTGTGTATATATATATATATATATTGTATCGAGGCAGCAGATAATTTTCTAAACATATACTGTTAAATATAAGAGACAATGAATGTCTATTATGTTTAATCATGAGCTGTTCTAAACATCGTATTTTGGCTTTAATTTCAGGTGAAAATAATGACAAAAATTCTCCAACATTTGGATAATTTTTTATTAAGTTGCTCACATGAGCCATCTTCAGAGAGGTTATATTGACATAAAAACATCCACCATCAAAGATGATTTTGTTTTGTGTTGACATAACATTTTGCTAAGCAACAATAACAGTAATCAAATAGCAAACGCAGTTTGTAAATTTGTAATGCGGTTCTATGCTGTCACACCACATGAGAACTTGAAGTGTTAACAAAACCATATATTTAAATGCAATGTAATGTGTTATGACCAGATTTAAACATGATTTTATTAAGCGTGGGTTGTTTGGATTTAATGTAGATGGCCTCCAATATCTGAAGGTTCTTTTTACTGTGTGTATGAGAGAAGATTATTGTTGACTAACATCTGTCTGATATTATCTACATGGCTATGTTTTTTCAAAAAATGCTGTCCAACTGTACTCTGATCAGAAATTCTCTACAGAAAACCAATGTAGTGTATCAATTTACATGCCCGTTCAGAGATTGTATCTCTGATACTAATAGTAAACCCACTCCATATATTGGTTTTACGACAACCACGCACTCTCGTGGACTTGCCTGTCACCTTTCTGATCAGAAACATCCTTGTTAACGTCCTTGTCACCTCTCTGAAGATGGGTCATGTGAGCTGAAAGCTTAGAACTAACTTAATAAAAAATTATCCAAATGTTGGAGAATTTTTGTCATTATTTTCACCTGAAATTAAAGCCAAAATACGATGTTTAGAACAGCTCATGATTAAACATAATAGACATTCATTGTCTCTTATATTTAACAGTATATTTGCAGTATCTCTTTTTGTTTAAAATATATGTGGGTGAGTATAATCATTAGGTTTAAATCCTTGGTTGTATAAATCTTCCTATTATGAAGCAATATTGTATGACTACAACATATCTCACCAGAATTTATCTTGCATGGTTTATTATTTTACTTTATTTTTTTAATCATTTCACCCGCTAGCATGGCAGAAATGTGACTGGTGTACAAGGGGTTACAGTGAGAGAAAAAATAAGGTACATGGGGATGTCAAAGAAAAGATAAGAGATGGATGGGAATCAAGTAAATAAAAGATGGTAGTTGATGTTGCATTTAAACTTTGGGAGATTGTAGCTACATATCAGGGAAGCAAGCAAATGGAAGTGAGGACTCTTCCATAATCAGGAAGTGCAAGAAAAGAAACTGTTAGAGTAGAAGAGAGAGGTTACTGTTAACTATTTCTGTGCTAAAAAAGTGGGACCTTGATGCCAATCTAGTAGCAATTTGTCAGTACATTGAATATTGCTGCCATAAAGGTCTGGCGTTTTTCTATGGATCTCAAGATTGACAAAATCTAAAGAAGTTTCTGCAATGTTATTCATTCTAACCTGGCATTTTGGTTTCAGTCACTTTCACACCACCATAACATAGTTTCTCTGTGCGTTTTTTATGTATATTTTAATAGTAATCGATCAGATTAGCCTTCCTTCTTGGTACCTGACTTTAAGAGTTTAAGCATAGTAATAGATTTAGTAAGCACAGTGTTAGATTAACAGTTCAGTTTATCATCTTACTTTTGAAATTGCTAGATGTAATCATATCTTCTGTGGTAATAGTTATTTTTCTCATACTTCTTGCTAGTGGAACTCTCTTCCATCCTGTTTTCCAGTCAATTTTGATCTTTAAAAATTTAAATACAATGTCAATTAACATCTGTTTCTTTTAATCCTGGTTTTTAAATGTCCTCCCTCTTTTCAATATTTTCTATCATTCTTTCACACTCAATAACAGTGTTAGTGGCTTTATTGCCTTGCTTAGAATGAAATATTTTTTAGAAAGCTGACATTTGGTTTTTCCTATTCTAAACTGATATTAGTCTCCTGTTCATCAGTTGTTATTAAGGCAGCTGAGTTTTAAAAAAATAATATATATATATATATATATATATATATATCTCATTGGATTTTGAAAAAGTAGAAAATGGCAAGAAGAATCACCATTTTGCATCTGTTGCTCAAAAAAAAAAAAAACCCAACTGTTTATCTATTAAGTAAAGACATCTTGTTTACAAGCAGGAGATGGTTGAACAGGGTTACAAGAGAAATGGACAACCCAAAATGGAGAAGAGAATTCTACTTGTCCTTAATGGAGCATAAAAATAGCTCTTGGCACACAGCAAGAAAACTGCCAATCACTGTAATTAGGACATGAACATCTAGAAATCTTTCCATTTAACATGGAGGCAAGAGTCAGTCCTTTGGGGTCAGACCAACTCCCTTGAGTCTAACTTGTTTGTTTACTCATAGGCCATTTATTTCTTAAGAGCGTCCAATTGAGCCATTTAAATTCTTTTCCTTCTTTGTCATTATTTCATTATTTTTCTTTCTTTCTTTGCTGCTTTCTTTTCCTCCTTTCTCTTTCACTTTCAGTCTTTTTACTTACATTCTCTTTTCTCCTTTCTGATTCTGTTTTATGCTGTTACATTTTTTCTCCAATGTTTTATTTTTATTTATTTTTGTTAAGATATTTTCTCTTTCTTTTTTTTCCTTTTCTATAACTTTGATTCAGACTTTATTCAATGTTAATTTTTTTATATAACATGTACCAAATATATCTGTCCCAAAATATATATATATATATATATATGCTCTCACACCTGATTGAGCATTCTGGAAGAATGGTAGACTTTGAAAAACAGTAGCTACTCTGGCATCTATGCATTGTTCATTCAGCAATGAATTAGAAAACTCTCAGCTGTTGGGTGTGTACAATGATAATATACACACTAAAATATCTGCCTCCTTCTACCGAGCGCTCATAGCTCAGAGGTAGAATCGCCAACTGACACCAATTCGGTCGGGTTTCAATCCTGAGTAAAAAAGTAATCGACTGTCTAACCGTACTGATGAGCTGTGATACAGCAGAGCAGATCTGTCTGCGGATGATCAAATATATATATATATATATATATATATATAGTTTAGTCAGGCACTTGGTGATAATAACAGCAGTTCATTGAGTATACAACCTGCTCGATTAACTCACTTATTCAATATTATATATATATATATATATAGATATTTAGTGTATCGAGGCAGCAGATAATTTTCTAAACATATACTGTTAAATATAAGAGACAATGAATGTCTATTATGTTTAATCATGAACCATTATAAATGTTGTATTTTGGCTTTAATTTCAGGTGAAAATAAAGACAAAAATTCTCCAACATTTGGATAATTTTTTATTAAGTTAGTTCTAAGCTTTCAGCTCACATGACCCATCTTCAGAGAGGCTGCAAAAATGATAACATAAAAACATCCACCATCAAAGACGATTTTTCTTTATATTGACATAAAACTTTGCTAAGCAATGATAACAGTTACCAAAAATAGCAAACGCAGTTCATAAATTTGTAATGCAGTTCTATGACATCACACTGCGTGAGAGCTCAAAATGTTAACAGAACTATGTATTTAAATGCAATGTAATGTGTCATGACCAGATTTAAACATCATTTTCTTTAGTGTGGGTTAATTTTTTATTAACCCACACTTAATTATTTTTATTATTGCTTAATTAAGATGGCTCACATGAGCCAAAAATATGAAGATGGCTCATATGAGCCAAAAGCTTAGAACCAACTTAATAAAAAATTATCCAAATGTTGGAGAATTTTTGCCTTTATTTTCACCTGAAATTAAAGCCAGAATATGATGTTTATAACAGCTCATGATTAAACATAATAGACATTCATTGTCTCTTATATTTAACAGGATATGTTTAGAAAAAAAAAAAATATATATATATATATATATATATATCCAAAATTAAATTTTTCTCCATTAATCATCTGAGAAACTCCTCTCTGCTTTCCAACAGCATGACTGATGCTAACCTCCAGGAAAGTGACTCATTGTGCATTCTCAGGCCAACATTTTCAGTTCACATGAAACGCAAAGACTATATTGAATCCATTACTAGGTTAGCTGCTTAGAAATTGGTTCACTGTGTCATTTGAAACAATTTTTCTCTTCAGAATACATCTTACATTCCTACCATTCATCCATGCTTAGAATATTGCTCCAGTATTCCTGCTATTTATATCTTGACTTTATGAATTTAAGCACAATACCAGACTGGTATCAAGATTTCATCAATTTATGGTTGAGCTAGCTAAATGTAGTCATAAGTTCTATGCTAACAGTTTCTTTTCTCTCACTTTTCATTTGTGGAACTCTCTTCTGGCTCCATGCATTATAGCTAACTTTAAACTGCAAAATTTAAATGCAATGTCAGTTACTAGCTACTGTCTTACTGATTATTTTTTTCTTATTCTGCTCATTATTAATGTTTCTGTTTCTAATTTTTCCACATCCTGTAACCTTCTGTGTTTTACTAGCTTGTTCTGGCATGCTTGGGATGATATTAATTAAAGAAAGATATTTATAAAGAATTAATTTATTTTTAATCAAACATTTTTATTACGTTAAATGTCATTTTTTAGTAGATAACCATTTTTAAAATAAACAACATTTTTTGTTTTCAACATTGTGGATCCACTGGCCTGCACATTCGAGAAAATTTTTCTTTACATGACAGACAACATATTTTCAAGAAATACCTTGTCTGTCATATTTCATAAAACCTGCATAAAAAAGAAATTGCTGCCCAAATACATAATTTTTAAATTATATGACTTCACAGCCAACAAGTGTAATATATTTCTGTAACCCAACAGAAATATGATTGGCATCAAAAGCAGGACAGACAAAAGTATCAAAGATAGAAAATATAATCAGGACTGTCAAAAGTGAGATTAGGTCAAAGGCAGTAGGCCTCAAAGACAATAAACAGTGTAAATGATTGACAGATGTGCCTGGCCATAGATGGCACAATTAAGCGAAAACCCAAGAGGGCAAAAATGTGTGGAAATTTCAGCTTACATAAGTTCAGAGTTTTCGTGCCAAAATCAGAACACTGGGAGAACATTGAGAGAACGTAGAGAAGAGAAAACAACTCCCGCAAATCAATGACTCCCGACAGCTCCCTTGTCTATGCCAGATTCTCTCTGACTACCACTCTACTACCCAACCATCACCAATGAAGAATAAAAATATAAGTTAATATTTTTATATATACATGTTTTTGTTTGTTGTTATATTTCAAGACAATCATTATCGTTGTTTGTTGAGATCTGGTACAGCGGCAGTATATAACACAAGAAATATAACACTAAAATATTCCAGAAAATACCTTGTCTGTCACTTTCAAAGAAACATGCATAAAAGAGAGATTGCTGCCTAAATATACAATTTTTAAATTACATGACCTCACAGCCAACAAGAAAATTAACACTACAATATTCTGGGAAATACCTTGTTTGCATTTCAATGAAACCTGCATAAATACCTTGTCTGCTATTTTAATGAAACCTGCATAAAAGAGAGATTGCTGCCTTAATACACACTTTTTAAATTATATTACCTTGCAGCCAACAAGAGAACTTATCTACAACATTCCAGAAAATACCTTATCTGTCATTTAAATGAAACCTGAATAAAAGAGATTGTTGCCAAAATACACAATTTTTAAATCACATGATCTCACAACTAACAAGGAAAGTAACACTTAAACATTCTGGAAAATCTCTTGTCTCTCATTTTCTATATATATATATGTATATATATATATATATATATATATATATATATATATATAATAATAATAATAAAATCGACTCTGTCCGTATTCAAATCTTAAAATGTTACACAAGTAATTTTTAAAGACCACGAATAACCAGCAGAATCTAACTCCGTTATTGTCCTCGGCTATAGAGCTTTGGACAAAGAGGGGAAAAAAAGAAAGCTGCGTAGCACCGACAATACATACAGTTCTTCACAGCAAAGAAAAAAAACCCTCAAACGGAACGAACCACAAAGAAAGAAAAGTGCTCGATACTAAACTAACCAAAAAGGGTTAACAAAGAGGCAGTCACGCAGAGCAAAAACACACGAAAAAAATCGCAAGATCGCCAAGACCTACCGCAGTTTCGCACAACGGCTCGTCAGGGCAAAGGCAGACCAAGGACTAATCAAATAAATAGACACCTATTAAAGACTAACCGATTTGGGGAAGGGGTTGTTTGAGGAAAAAAAAAAAAAAAAAAATTGGGGGGGGGGTTCACATTAAGGTCCGATACACTAAGCAAGAAACTTTATTTTGTGCATTCTACACTTATTTAATATTAAATGAAATATTAAATGAAATATTAAATAAGTGTAGAATGCACAAAATAAAGTTTCTTGCTTAGTGTATCGGACCTTAATGTGAACCCCCCCCCCCCCAATTTTTTTTTTTTTTTTTTTTCCTCAAACAACCCCTTCCCCAAATCGGTTAGTCTTTAATAGGTGTCTATTTATTTGATTAGTCCTTGGTCTGCCTTTGTCCTGACGAGCCGTTGTGTGAAACCGCGGTAGGTCTTGGCGATCTTGCGATTTTTTTCGTATATATATATATATATATATAATGTTAGTTTACATAAAGTTATTCTGAAGGGAACTTTTAGTAACTCACTAATAGCAAGTTATAATATTTCACTATCTTCTTGTGAAGTACTAAATTAATCCTTTGAACAATACACAATAATGCTCTCAGAATAATCCTCTTGAGTAATTCACTCAGAAACAATTTCTTCATTGATGCACAATACCGAAACAGGCTCAGACTTCTGTCTGAGTGCTTTATATACACAATATTTATGGCCACGAGATCCCAGTAGCACAATTCATTCAACGGTTGCGATTATTACCTGGAGATCCATGTTCAACCACACATGTTGTTGTCAACACTTTCTTCCTACATAACATATCCAGATAGATAGTAATTATATTAGTTAAAAATGTAAGTATTTCGGACAGACAAAGAAACAAACTTGTTTGTAAATTCAAATTTTGAGCACACTTGTAGGTTTGTATTTCTTCTTTTTTCTTCTTCTATGTGCCCTGTCCCTTTCCACGTCTCCCTATCTCTGTTGGCTCTTAGCATGCCTTCTCCTGTTACACCATGCAACCCTCATTTCATCATCCACCTCATTAGGTCCTTCAAATATGTTATCCATTGCTTTACTCTGTCTCTTATTTCTTGTATCTGGCCTGTTAGTATCAGGTACCCCAAGACCTCCTTCCTCACTGCATGTCCCAGGAACTTCAGCTGTCTCTTCCTGACAATCAGTTTTAATTTCCATTTTGTTTCCATCATTTCTAGGACCTCATCATTGCTCACCTGCTTGATCCAAGATATTTGCAGCATCCTTCTGTAGAACCACATTTCAGTTACTTCAAGTTTTTCCTTTATCTTCGATGATATTGTCCAGCATTCACTGCCATATTGAAGAACTGACAACACATAGCAATCCAGTACTCTCTTTAGTGAAATTGTCCTGTTTCTTAATACTTCTGTTAATCAACAACTTGTTTACACAATGCACTTGTTATTGTTCCCCTCTGTAATCACGTTGTTTGGAGTTTATCTTTCAAAGTGTCACCATTGTCTGTTAAAGAAATTCTTCTTTACTTCCACACTATTGAAGCTTTGTTAAATTAATATTCCTTAAAGATAATCTGCTGTTAATTCTATTATTATAAATTGGTCTTTAAACTCTGATATCTGCCTATTAAGCAGTAGTAATTGTTCATACTGAGTGTCAAAACTTCAGATAGTCAGAGGGTAAAAGAATATGTGAGAAGCAAATCAATGGGACAACACAATCTTCCTATCTCTATTTTGCCCTCATCTGGCTTTGTGACATGCTAAATATAACAGTTAATCCCATTTTTATATGCAGAAAACATAAAAATTTCAAAATGGAAGTATAATAGTAATTTTCTAGTAATACCAGCAAAGACAACCTTCTTTCCAACAAAGTATTGTAAGCTTCTTGCTACCTCATTACTATTCTCAGATCAGGGATATCTAACCCTGGACTCAGTGGTGAATGTGGAACACTAAAAGTGGTGGGGTACTACTTAGGGACCGATATTTTTCTGAGGAGAAGAGGAACAAGCTCAAGCATTGTCTTCATTTTCATACTACATGACTTAGGGATGAGTTTGAGTATAAGTATGTTGCTTCACTAAATTAAATAGAATAACTTTTCATTCAGAGTAGCAGAGTTCTAATTTATTCTTCTCCTCTTTTCCATTCTCAAGCTGTTGGAACACAAGAGAAGTTAATTTCCAAACAATATCAGTGGGTTAATACTAACATCAATACTAGCAGAACAGTGTGATTTGTCTGCTCTGATTTTTTTCCTCTATAAAAATTTTTTGAAGCACAAAAAGTAAATGCAAGAAAAAAAAAAACAAAAAAACACAAAAATAAAATAATGCAACACAATCAATCCAAATGCTGTGGGCACCACAGATGTACAAAAATCAGATAAAAACTTAATTCATGTTTTTGGCAAAGTCTGACCATACTACCAAGAAGTTATTTTGAAATAAGGAAATAATTTAAATCCTATTATTTCTCCATGACCCAGAAAAAAAACATCAGATATGGTAGCTGGATTAACACAAACCCAAGTTTGTATCAATCCGAACATGCTATACTACTTTTGATTTTACTTCTGTAGATTTCAACAAAAGTTAATGTGAATTATTTTACATCAGTATTCAAAGAAATTTTCTTCTTAAACAGTAGAGTCAATTTACACAACTTCTTCTTCTTTTTTCTTCTTCTATATGCCCTGTCCCTTCAGGACGTAGGCGATCATGGTTCTCCATGTCTCCCTATCCCTTGTGGATCTTAGTATGTTTGTTCCTGTTACTCCTGTCATCCCCCGTTCCATCATCCATCTGATCATGCTTTGCAAATATGTTATCCGCTGCCTTCCTCTGTCTCTCTTTCCTTCTATCTGGCCAGTCAGTATCTGGTTCTCCAGGCTCTCCTTCCTCATTGCATGTCCCAGGAACTTCATTTGTCTCTTCCTGATGCTCAGTATTAATTTCCTTTTGGTTGCCATTCTTTCCAACACCTCATCATTGCTTGCATGCTCAGTCCATGATATCCGCAGCATCCTTCTGTAGAACCACATTTCCGCTGCTTCCAGTTTTGTCCTCATTTTCAATGATATTGTCCAGCATTCACTGCCGTATTGAAGAACTGACATCACATACACAACTACTAGCACAAAAATTATATAGACACCTCCTAACACACTAACTCACACCCATTTCCTCCAACGCTCTCCTTATGTACCTCCTAACTCGTCTATCAACCTCCCTCTGACATTTCCTATACCCAACCACTCTATGTAACCCCCTGCACTATAGTGGCAGTGGACTGCCTTGCTTGGAGTGATATGATTAAAAAAATATATATATATATATATTTGGGCAGCAATCTTTCAATCATTCTTTTAAGCATATTTTATTGAAAATGACCAACAAGAAAGATTTTATTAGGTCTTTATTCAATTTTTCTAATATTCAAACATGTTTCCTTTTTGCTGCTGATAAGGAATGTAAAAATGTTCAGTAATAATTTGTCCAAGCACTTTCAGCCATTTCTCTGGCCATTCTCAAGGATATTATGTTGTTATGTTTTCCTCGTAATTTGTTTTGTGTTGTTTGAAAACAGCATTCTTTCTAAGCTCTAACATGCCTCATGCTACTGTAAATTGGATGAGCATCTTTCTATTTAATGAAAACTTTAAATTCTTCATTTCTACAATTAAATAATGTGCAGTTGATGGTAGGAGAGAATTGTTTTGATGTATAGTGGGTCTAATAGCGAGGTAGTTCTGATATTGTGATTTAAATAGTATTCTTCTATTTTCCACCAGAATTTTCCTGAATAGTTCTTGCAAGTTATGGGTTAATAAATGTATTTTTTATGGTACTTTCATTTTAAGTGGCATGTAAGGTGTCTACTCAAAAAGGTGGTAGTGTGTTCAATATAGGTACTTGATTTGTGACAAGAAATATATATATATATATATATAATATCAATATAGTTTTAAGGTATTCTATATTTATGGGTTAGAATGCTCAATATCAGGGATAGTTGTATATAAATTAACTCTTAGGATAACACAAGAAAATTCAAGAAGATAGAAAATGCCAATTTACAATGCATTTAAATGTTTGAAGATTGTAGCTATCAGGGAAGCAAGTAAATGGAAGCGAGTTCCACAAGTGGTAAGTGAAAAGAAACTGAGTTGAAGCCTTATTGAAAAAAATGTGCCTTTCAATAGGAATCAAATTTGTATTTTCTTTCATATAGGAAATCATCTTCAAATCAGGTTTGCTTTACCTTTGAGCTACAAGAAGCTACTACTTTGAAGCAAGGCTCAATTACTTGAATTAAGCATTTCACAACTCCCATTGGAACATTTCAAAGTTTGTTTCTGTGAACTTTATTTTCATATTACAAACCTGAAGTAATTTTTAAGCAATTAAAAGATTTTTTAATTCAGCATTATTTCTTATTAGTATAATGTTTGTAGTAATTAAAAAAATAAAAAAAAAACAAAGAGATATGAATTTGGAAATTGCAAACCCAAGACTCAACCTGAAATCCAAGTAAATGTCTTTTATAAAGAAAGATGTGTGACTAAAAGATGAGAATTAAGTGTGATTTTTTTAAGTGGATAATCCTGAAACAATATAAAATTCCATTAATGGAGAAAATAGAAAAAAATTATAAAATTGACAGAAAGAATGCAGTTTTTTGACGATATTCTCAAATAACACTTCCCATCCTCACTTCAAAATATTCCAGTAGTCTGCAGAATTGGTGAGTATGAGAGACTGGGGAGTATAGGGTTTAATTTTAGTGATTTAATATGAAATTAAAAAATAGGAATTGTTTAAGAATAGTAAACCTAAAATTAACAAAGCCAAACGTTTGTGTTTGTATATTTTTTTATTTTTTTTCATTATATTTATTTTTTATTTTTAGAAAAATATTTCTTCAGAAATGAGAGAAAATATTTTCAGTAAACATTCATTGGTTTTCAGAAAGTGTGATTTGAAGAAGAGATTGTAGAATTTTGCTTTTGAAGAAAAAAAAAAAATATATGACAGGATAAAAGAAAAAGTCTTTCATGAATTTGTTAAAATATTCCAAGTTGACTATTATTATTTAAATGTGAAAACCGATTTAGAAAAACAGAAAACAAATAGGAGTGAAAAATCAACAATAATAGTCAGTCTGAAATGTTTGTAACACCATTGATACAACAACATACAATAAATGAAAATATAACAACGTTTCATTCAAAATATATAATCATCTTTACAAAAACAGAAAATACTCTCTCAGATAAGTTGACACTGGGGTCAACCAGGTTCACTTTTGTATTTACATGTGCTTTATACCTCATACTGAACACTTTCACCTACAAATAATATAGCATAAAAATAGATTTTTATCAAACATTTCTATATCTCTACTTTCTTCTTTATATGTAGTATCTTTTTAGGATGTAGATGATCATGGACATCCACTTGCTCCTATCCCTTGTGATTCTTGAGGGCTATAGAATTTATAGAATCTATAGAAGTTAGATTTTCTTTATTCTCTTAAATTATACTGAGGGCTGAAGAATTAATTGGCTGAAACTATGTTAATAACTGCTATACAGGAAGAAAAGATTAGAAGGTTTAAATAGTGTTAGATCTGTATAAATAAACAGGCTTCAAACATACTTCCTAACCAGAGTAAACAACATTTTAGAAGAAAGGTTGCTGTCCATATATATAAGTATAAGGCTATATATATATATATATATATATATATATATAAGGCTGATTAATTTGTGCTTATCTACTTGATTACCTGAACTCATTTGTTTACACTAATTTTAAATTTCATAAATTTTAATGCTTTTAAAAACGAAGCTGCTATCATTTAACCACCATAGGCTACCACTTCTATCCCCTTCCATCAGAAAAGATCAGGCTAGTCTCCCTGAAAGCAAGACACTGCAACTCCTTGGTCTAAATCTATTAGTTGACCTCAAGTGGAATGACTACATTGAATCCATCGCTAAATCTGCTGCTCAAAAAGTTGTTTCCCTTTGTAGGACTAGGAAGTTTTTCTCATCTGACTCTATCTTACACATATATAAATCTACTTCTGGTCGGGTGCCCCTGCTATTCATCTCAGGCTTCTTGACAAAATCCAACAAAGAATCTGTAATGTAATTGACCCCGACCTGGTAGCTCAACTCCAGTCACTTTCTCATTGACATAATGTGGCTTCCCTTTGTCTGTTCTACTAATACTTTCATGCCTTCTGCTTTGATAAGCTCCCTGGTGCTCCCTCTGCATGAACTTACTGAAGCTACTAGACTAGCAAATAGGTCCCACCCTTTTACAGTGAAACCAATCAAATGTGACTGCAATTTCTACTCTTGCAGCTTCTTTGCTCACACTTCCCACCTGTGGAGTTCCCTTCCTATACTTGCTTCTCTGAAAACTACAATCTCCAAGAATTTAAATGCAAAGTCAATTACCATCTCTTAACTGCTTGACTCACATCCTTTCCATGACAACACTTGTATCATGTTCTTCCTTTCCAGTCCACTCTCATGCAGCTCCCTTCACACCTGTATTCTGATATTTTTCTCACACATTTTCTGTCTCCCCTGTAACTTGTTCCTTTTTCTCATCACTCACCTCTTATGTACCCCCCTGTGCAACAGTGGCAGTTCTGCCTTGCTTGGGGTGAAATGATTAAAAAACAAAACAAAAAAAAACAATAATTTAAGAAAATATTCATCATTGTTTTGTTTATATTTGTTGTATATTAACATATATATAAGGCTTATTAATTTGTGCTTTTGTACTTGATACCTGGACTCATTTGTTTACACTAATTTAAGAATATAGTCATGATTGTTGTTTATATTTGGTGTTTATTAACACTCATGTTATATATATGTATTTACAAGCTTTTTATTATTGTAAACACCTACATACCTATATACAACTGCACATATACTTATATAAGAATAAATAAGTTGTTTTTCTATGTGAATGACATAGAATTAATGTGGTATAAAATGTATGTGCTTTTTAAGTATGACTGAATATATATATATATATATATATATAAAATTTCATCTAGATACTTATGTACATATATATGGATATATATATACATATATATATATATATATATATATATATATATATATATATATGCATGTTGTTGATGATGATAAAATGGAAATAACTTAGTACTTTACAAATACAAAGAGTAAGTTTTCCTGAAGTCAGTGCACCACAACAATGCAAAACTTAATAACAAAAGTAAAAAGAGATAAACACAAAAGTTTATGAAAAAAAATGAGAAAAGTGTCTTCTTGCCATCAAGTAAGTAAGACAATGAAAAAATATATATATCATAAAGAAACAAAAAAAAAACAAGATATTGGATTAGCTAAATGGTCAAGCCAGAATTGGTATGGGACAAATAAATATCTATCTATCTTTTTGTCTGTCTATCTTTTTATCTGTCTGTCTGTCTATCTATCTATCTACAAGGTAAATAATATCATTTAGTATTGGGAAACTATGACACAGGGTAAAAGAAACAAAACACATTATTGACTTGTGCAGGCAAAACCAGATGTGAGAAGAATGCATTTGACATACACAAAGGAAGTTTTGCGACCATCAAGAGATGGCAAAATAAAAAGGGTCGTTGTCTCCTCTGGCTGTAGGGAAGCTGATGGGAGTGAGGTGTGGGAAAAAAGGATAAAGGCATAGAGAATACCATCACAGATTAAGTCCTTACCAATAACAAAAAAGCACGGACACTGTACTTGACAGAGTGGACAGTTGTAAGTAAGTAAGTAAGAAAGCAATGTAACTCTTGATAGGTGCAAAAAATATTTATTCAGACTTTGAGAGTTTTGTACTTTAATCTGTAGGTACAATCAGAATGAAGTTAAGAACTAATTAAGTAATATTTGATTAACATTAAATGCTAAGAAAATTGATAAAAGTAATAATTTTTTAAATAATAACTTTTTAAATAATATTTATTCTTTCAAAATAATAGTTCTGCTCTCAAAATTTAGGTTCTTTTTAATAATACTTCTGCTCTTCTTTAAATAATATATTTGCTTCAAAATCTTTTTTTTTAAATAATAGTTCTGCTCATTTTTTAAATAATACTTCTTCTTTCAAAATCTTGACTCTTTTTAATAATACTTCACTCTTTTAAATAATGTTTCTGTTCTCAAAATCTAGACACTTTTTAATAATACTTATGCTCTTATTTTCAATAATATTTCTGCTCGTTTTTAAGTTCAAAAATGTAAATGCAGTGTCAATCATTATTCCTGTTTTAATTATTCCTTATCTTTTATTGTTCTCACTCCTTTAATAATGTTTGTTTTTTCTTATTCTTTCACACTCAGTAACTCCTTGTGTCTTAGTGACTTTATTGCCTTGCTTAAGGGGATATTCTCAAGACAAAAATATTTCTGCTCTCAAAATCTAAACTTTTTTTCAATAAAACTTCTGATCTTTTTAAAATTATATGTCTGCTCTCAAAACGTAGTCAGTTAAATGCCATACATGATACATGCTTCAGGCGATCCTGTCTCGAAAGAGACATGACTGACTGGGCAGAAGATTATCCTGCAGTAGGTTGCTTTGCTTTCTGTGGTAAACTGGTTGCCAGCCAAGGCTACAGAACCCAATCTGTCCTATTATTTTACCCATAACTGGAGGGAAGAGACGGATTAATACCTTTCCTAAGGGTATTTGTGCATAAGTGAATGCAAGTAATTCAACTGGAATTCGAACTCGGCACTCTGATCTCTCATTCTGAGTCAATATCCACTGCACCACAGACTCTCTTTTAAATATTTGGCAACATATACAACTAATTTTAAAAATAAATCAATTACTTAATGTTTTTAATCTTTAATCATTTATTAATCAAGACTACTGTTTTATAGCTTAACTGTCCTTCCATTGTTTTCTTCTCTATGAACATGGAATTTTTTTATGAGTAATTTGTGAATTTCATTTTCAAAGGAATTTTTAAAATAAGTATGTTTAGGTTAATTAACTATTGAAAGCGAAATAGAAGCAAATATAATATTTTTTACTACAAAATTAATGAAAAATGAATTTATCAAGAATGTTGTTATGTAATGTTTAATTAATATAATTTACTTAAATTAATTCAATGTTTTTAGATATTGTAAATGATGTTTTTTGGGCTGTATCATCAGGTTTAGCATTTATGCAAAGTGGTCAACTCTGCTTTACCCAGGTGAATTGGAATGTGGAACTGTACTGGTTTACAGCCCTACATCCAACTCTCACACATGACTCCAAGAAGTTGCATGGCCACTGCATTTGACACAACCCTGTTAATGGCATCAACCTCTCATCTAAACTGTGTGAGGGTAGGTGAAAGGGTTTCCTAACGTAAAGAGGAAACCTCTCATCAACCCATCTGTGCCATTGGCCAGTCGCCAGCCTGAGTGTAGAAGCTGCACGTCAAAGGTCAAGGGCTTTTCCAGTGGACAGAGGAATTTCTGAGAGGAGGGATGAGGTAATCTCAACATCCCCAGTGCAAAAGTAACTGACAAGCCATTGCACTATTTTGCCTTGAATGTCAACATGAACTGCAATTACAACAGAGACGAGTGGTGACACAATGGCACAAAATGTGCTAACTGCATATAGGAGGCTGAAATGAGGCTTATGAAATATTAACACTAACTCTGCAGCTAAACCATACATGCTTAAGATTTCATTTTTCTCAGTACTTCTCTAATCATATAAAAGTATGTTTATGACAAAATAAGTTAGCATAAGAATTGTTACTTTATTTCTGAACAATAAAATAAGTTACCTCCATGTTTTTTAAAATAAAATAAGTTACCTCCATGTGTATTAAAATAAAATAAGTTACCTCCATGTGTATTAAAATAAGTTACCTCCATGTGTATTAAAATAAAATAAGTTACCTCCATGTGTATTAAAATAAAATAAGTTACCTCCATGTGTATTAAAATAAAATAAGTAACCTCAATGTTTTTGTTTTATGTCTCCATAATACATCGTTCAGGATGTGCGTTGTGGTGCATTGGATATCAGCTTGGAACGAGAAATCAGGGAGCCGAGTTCAAATTTCAGCTAAATTCATTGCATTCATTTCCGCGCAAATACCCTTGGGAAAGGTATTAATCCATCTATTCCTTCCAGTTATGGGTTAAATAACAGGACAGATTGGGTTCTGTAGCCTTGATTGGCAACCAGTCTACTGCAGAAAGGAATGTCAACCTACTGAAATTATGAACAAATGTAATATTGAAAATCAATAGATTAAAATGATAAGACACTTAAAAGACAGAGGTGAATTGTGAAACAGACTTTTTCTTCTTTTCCTTCCTCTGAAGATGATTCCAGACAAAATTGAAAGCTTGGGAGAAATTAAAGTTCTGGTGAACATCATAATCTCTATACTGGAAATTATTATTATAATATATCTATTCAGATTTTTTTATCTTCACAATGTTTTGGTCATTGTACGCACTGGCATTCTTCAGTTGATATACATTTGAATTTTGAACCAAATCCTTTCTTTCGCCCACTGGGGTAGATTGATCTAGTTCCATGTGCCATGCCCTTTCTGGATATTTCAGTTTCAGTTATTTCCCTTCAGTAACTTCACCGCTGATGTGGCCAGGTTTTGAACTCACAACTCATAAAGTCATGTCACTGAATTACTTGAACCAATGATTTTATCCACTGTGCCAAGTGTCCTTGTGGGGGGGGGGACAAAATAATGGGTTCTGTTTGAAGTTTTAATGAATCTCACCTCAAAAAGGCCAAAGCGTACAATGGGCGAAACATTATGACTATGATAATAATAATAATAACAACAGTCTGAATGATGTGGATAGTGTAAACCTCTACTCTTGTTAAAAGACAAGGAAGGAGCATATAAAATTTATGTTATATTAAGTGGATGCATGTGTTTGAGTAGACATTTCTGTTTGTTTTTTTTGTTTTTTTATTTAAAGTGAAATTAATTTCACTGTTTAAAATACAGGAACGTACCTAATAAATATAATGTTTCCAGTTACAAGAAATAATGTTGGGTTAAAAAAAATCTATTAGTTGTCTAAATGTACAGAAACAAAAGCAATAAAAAAACCTCAATGTGATTGAATAATCTAAATAGACAGAAAATTTAAATTTAAATTTAAAGCTGAGCCTCTGTCTAGCTTTAACATTTTCATGTAAACAGTAATTGATCACTTACGTTATTTTAATTTTATTCATCTTTATCTCTTGAATTTGAGCACCTTAATGAAAAAGACTGTTTTAAAAATATTGTCTACCAAAAATAAACCATTTGACTGTTTTTGTATTATATATTATGTATGCAATTAACTTTATATATGTGTATATATATATATATGCAAGTTTCATTAAAAATGACTGAGAAAGTACTGGGTTAAGTTTTTCATTAATTTTTTCTTGTGTTCTTATAATTTTCTTTTTTTATGATGTAAATTATGAAGAAATTTTCAAAATGTTTTGTCTGTCCGAATGCTTTTGGCTATACTTTTAGCCATCACAAAGGATAATTCTATTTTTTACTTTTAACAGAATGCATGAATTGTTTTATGTAAGTATCTAGAGTTATAGAAATGTTTTATTTTACAAAAACTGTTGGCACATTATGGCCATGTTCATAGTTGATATTATGGAGTGTTGGCGTTTTCTTTTCTTTTCTTTTTTTTTTAATGATGCTTCCATTACAATGGCTAAAAATAGAGCCAAAAGTGCTCAGACATACAAAACATTTAGGCAATTTCTACATAATTTACATTAAAAAAAATTAAAATTATATGAACACAAGATAAATTAAATAAAAAGCTTAACTGCAGTACCTTGTCAGTTGTTTTGAATTAACCTTGTATAAAAGAGAGATTGCTGCCCAACTACCCAATTATATATATATATATATATATATATATATATATATATATATATATATATGGTGAGAGAGACAAAGAGAAATGTGTGTATGTATTTTGACTTTTCACACGAGAATCAAAATTCAATTCTCACTAAGAATTTACTTCATCTCTTTGTTTTCTGACTTTTCTCCACAATTCAACTTTTGTCGTTACAGTCTTTTATAGCCTAGCAGTTGGATCCATATCTTCTGCATTCAGAAAACCTTCAGGGTGCTTTATTCAATCTAACTTTCTTTTGGTTCTTTTCTTTGAAAGCAAAACATGCAAAAAGTTACTTACCACGCAGTAATATTCAAGGTCAGCTCAGCATGTCAGAATGATATCAGCATCAGCATTGTTTCTTTTGATCCCTGCCTTGATGTAATTCCAGTTTAAGCATGCATTAAATGCATCATGTAATTTATGCTCAAGGACTTTGAGCTTGTGCTAAAGTTGGTTACGTCTACCAAATTAGATCATGCTTTAAAAAAAAATTCATTTGTCGAAAATGTTGAGATAAGATAATCACTGTTTCATGAATTATTAGTACCTTGAATAAGTTCTCACTGATTTTTCATGAAAAGTAATTTTTTTTTTATGATCATCTCACCTCAAACAAGGTAGAACTGCCACTGGTGCGCAGAAGATTGCATAAAAGGAGAGAGAGAATGGGTCACAGTGGTTGTCAAAGAATGGGTAAGAGAATGACAGGTACATTGGTGTAAAGAGAGCTGCATGAGAGCAAAGTGTAAAGTTAAAAAAAGGATGGGAATCAAGGAGATAAGAGATGATGGTTGACATTCCATTTAAACTCTTGGAGATTGTAGCTAACAGGGAAACAAGAAAATGGAAGGGAGTTCCACAGGTGGGAAGTGCAAGAAAAGAAGCTGATGGAGTAGAAGCTGAGGTTACACTTGATTATTTTCACAATGAAAGGGTGGGACCTGGTTTCCAGTCTAGTAGCTCAAGTAAATAGTGTAGGGGGCACCAAGGAGCTTTTATTTACAAAAATTAGTAAGAAACACATCACTGAAAGTATCGTCCATCGCTAGCCACTACATTTCCCATTTTACTGGCAGCACTTGAATTCCACCTTGGAATTACAGAACATCTTTTGAGACTAACCATGAGTTGAACCATGTTTCAGCATCTTCATAAGAATGAAAGTGCTGCTTAGACAGGCCATGTGCCATTGATCAGATGGGGCAGTGTCAGGTGCATATAGTGGGTGGAGTAGGATTTCCCATTTAATTTCTTTATCCAATTAAATTTTCACCCATTTTGCAATATGTGGCCTAGCATTGTCATGTTGCAAAATCACTTTGTCATGTCTCTGCTTGTAAAGCAGCCATTTTTACTTCAATGCTTGGCTGAAATGTACTAGTTGTAGTTGATAACAATCTTTTGTGATGATGGTTTTGGTTGGTTTGAGCAGCTCATAATCAACTACACCCAATTGATCCCACCAGATGCAGAGCAGAAGCTTTGAACCATAGATATTCTCTTTTGCCTCCAATGTTGATACATCACCAGGCTTAACTCACGATCTTCTACACTTAGGGTTATCAAAGTATATTCATTTTTCATTGTTGGTCATGACACGATACAAAAACTTTTCCTTTTCTGCCAGTGAAGCAGGTGTTCACTTGTGACAAAACACTGTTCAACATCTTTCAGTTTTAACTTGTACAGCACCCAATTTCTTTGCTTTTTTAATCATTTCTGATGCTTTCAAATGTTTTGAAACTGTTCTCTGATCAACTCCTAATGATTATGCAAGTTCAGCTTGCATTTGGCATGAGTCTTCATGAAATAAGGTCTCCCCAATTCTTCATGTTCAAACTGTTTTGGTGTGCCAGAATATTGTTTTTCTTCAACATCAAAATCATTATTTTTTAAGCATCTAAATCAATCTCTGTCTGTTGTTTCTGACAGAGCATGATCGCTGTAATTCTCAATAAGATTTCCGTGTGCTTCAGCTGTAGATTTCTTTTGAATAAAGTAGTGCAGTAAAATTCCTCACAAATAGACTTTCTTTGGCAGAAAATTTGACATGCTTAATGCTATGAAAAACAAAGTTGTTTACAGTCCAGAGAAATGACATACTGCATTTTAAACTTGCTTATAGTACTTTCTTATAGATACATTAGCATCTGAAACTGTATACATGCAGTTCTGAGAACACCGTCTGTTGGCAAACAGCAAGAACTTATTCACGGTCCTAATAGCTCCTTTGATTTCCTCAGTTTTAATATTTCAATCAAAATGTCACCCAGACTTCTTCAGATGGATAATAGCTACAAATATAAAATTTAAAAGTTAATTCATTCTGTTGATTTGCAAGGAATTCTTAGGACATAATTTGTTTCCCTCAAAGAGGTAGATTCACAAAAGCTCACTGATACACTGTAAAATGAATCCTAACAAATGACAAAATAGGTGAAACAAGTGGAAGGATCAGTATACAGAATGTTGACCAGATTTTAGACATTCAATAACCCAAGACCAGAAGATGTTAAAAAATGAAAATATTCATAGAAGAAAAATCATATTATTCAATACTTTCACATAAATGTCATGAATAACTTATTAAAACCATCTAAACTATCCGCTATATGCAGCCATTTTATCAGATCAATGATTATAAGTGGCTTTAAATGGATGAAAACTTTTGTAGGTCTTAAAGAAGACTACCCTTCATTAGATCTTATCAACTGGCACTGCAAAATCAGAAAGAACTTAACCATATAACAAGAACCACATCATTCTCAATATAGTTCCATGCTTTCAATATCTCTTGGGTCTCAAATGAAACTTTTCTATTTAATCTATTGCCAAAGATGCTGAAAAAATTGTCAGCTCATTTGATTACACTAGAAAGTATCTAACTCCTTCTGCCATGCTTTATCTTTGTAAGCATCAGATTTGAACAGAAATGAAGAATTACTGTTGATTCTAGGCTGAAGCTACTCAATTTTCACTTTTCAGTCTTGATAAAGTTCAAAATTGTTTGTGTGGTTTTATGGGTGATGACTTATTTTCAATTCTTCAACCCCTTTCCCATAGACCCAATGTTACAACTCTGCCACTATTCTGATGGCAAATATCCAAATAATCTTCATTCTCTAGTTCTCTCAGTTCAGATCTTTAAAGCTTAGACATGCCAAACCATCTCCAAAGAGTCAAATCCTCCTCATTTTTTCTATATTCCAAATGTAAGAAAAAAGTTTTACCCAGTTTCTTTCTCAGAACTTTGTGGAACAGATTTCTCCATAGTTACTTTCCTGTGTTCTTCAGTTTTGATTTCTTCAAGGCAAGGGCCACTCACCATCTTTCCTTCTAGTTTTCATGATCTTCAATTTTTTTTACTACCTTCTCTTTCTTTTATTACAATATTCCTTCAGAGTTACAATTTATAACCTTTTACCTTGAGTGGTTTTCAAGCCTTGTATGTGTGAACTTTAGAAAAAAATCTCTTTATATATAATACTATTAATACTAAAACTTTAATCTTGAAGTTACGTATGTATATTATCAAGATACAGCTTAAATGATATATAATACAACAACTAATTTAGGAGCATATTGTACGTTAAGCTTCTGCCAAGTTCAATGCCAAAAAAAATAGATGATTGATTCATGAGCTTGGGCTATTTTTCTCTTTTTAAGGTATTTTAAAAGAAATTCACTATTTGTTTTCAGTGCACATTCTTATATCAATCATCTGTCTATATAACCAATGTTACAATGTTTTATATATAAAAATATTATTAATAATGTATAAAAAGTTATAGTAATGGATTCTATTGGGTCCTAAGTGTTATTCCAAAAAAGTTTTAATTCATGAAGTAGTTGTAAAAATAAAGAAATTAGAAATAGAATGTTTGGAAGATCAGAGAATATTACAGTAAAATCGAGAGAGTTCTAAAAGTTCTAGAAATATGCAAATTAGATCTTAATCTCTATAAACATAGGCTTTGGGCAGAGAGCAGTCAGTTGCTACCAGAATTTGCTGATGTTACCAACTCTGATTCAAGGATTTATATCCAGCCAAAAGAATTTATAAAAAGTTGCCAACCAACTAAAACCTGAAAGAGAACCTCATAGAACAAAAAGGGTAAATACATATTTTTGACTCTTTCATTGATCCAAACTAATAATTATCCCTTATATACTCATTTAAGGATTTCCAAAAAGTATAGCACTTAATTTCTATGCCAAATTAACTGGGTAAAGATACTTGGCACCTTTCTCTCCTCGTAACACTCGCCAGTAGAAAACTCTTTGTCTCTTGTTTTGAATGCAGCAAAAATTGTATATTTGTAAATATTTTATTTGGTGTGTTTTGTAAATTAAATATTTGTCTGTGATTTATCTCTTTTTTTTTTTGGTCAATGATTTTTTTTTCTTTTGTTACACTTAACACATAACAAAATTGGGGGCTCGTCCGGGATCTACCATAACACCAAACATTTACATATTATATTCTATTATGTGTATGAAAAACAATAAACATGGATAACACATTATAACAACATTATTAATTAGATTTATATATACATAAAACCAAGGCACAGTGGAGTAATGGATAGCAGCTCAGATTGAGTAATTGAAGAGCCAAGTTCATTTTTTTTTTTTTTTAACCATATCACCCCAAGCAAGGCGGTAACACCACTGATGTGCAGGGGGCTACATAAGAGTGAGAAGATTAGAAAAGAGAAAACCGGAAACCGCATACTAAACAGGAAACAAGGGATGAGCCTCTTCACCTGTTCAATAAATATGGGTGGAGTGTGAACCGGGCGATAGTTTAGTCTATCTACTCCAGTTGAAAGAAAAAAGAAAACAAAGTGAGAAGATCAGAAAAGAGAAAACCGGAAACCGCATCTTGGTAAAGGTATGAATCTGTTGTGTTGCTTCGTTTTGTATAATTAGAAGATAACACAAACTTGAATTAATGATGTTTATTTTTGGTATAAAACTTTAGGTTCCACATCAAGTTACAACCTTTAAATTTTGTGTGGATACAGGAGCAGACTAGCTAAATTCTCTTCACTGTGGGATGCTAGTAGTAAACGAGCCTATCCCTTCTGGACTCTAGTGGTCAACTGACTAGTGTCCTCCTTTTCAAATCTCCTACACAAAACTACTGTCCTTAACTCCTACTTCTTACTCCTACTCCTATCAAAAGAAACAGTTCCTTATTTTGCTGCCCAATTTTGAATTCTTGGCATCAGCTATGAGTAAATAGCAGGACAGACTGGATTCTGTAGCCTTGGATGGTAACTAGTCTAGGAGAAAGAAAACTTTGAATTCAAACTAGCCTGAAGAGAGTTGGGCTCCTTCAGACTGTTGTGTCCAAAGAAACACAACTTCTACTGTGGCTTCAGTATGTGTGGTGCACCTATGACTCTAATGGGACATCTAGACTTGATTACATAAAACAACATATATTCATACAAATACAATTCACTACACTACATTAGAATATTTTTATAAACAAATATTTTGGATATTTGGAAGTACTTGATTGTTGAAAATGCTATGTGGATGTATCATTGTGAAATGTAATCTGTGTGGCTGGAAAATTGTATTACATGACTTGATGGTAAACAAACACAGGCTGGTTTGCCTCAGTTATATATTTTGAAATAAATGTGGGGAGGAAACAAGTATGTATAATAAAAAAATATAATTATTATTTTGAAAAAATTACCTAAAAGAAAATGAAATTAAGTGTACAAAAAGGAGACATTATATTTTGTTATTTCAATAAATATGAATCTCCCAAAGCAGATGATTACTGTTTGTTTGGTTTTCTAGAATGACTTTCACCTTTGAAATTTGTGTAGCTCTCTTTTCAGCAGGGCAAGGAGGAAGGAAAATGTTCAAGCTTTCATAAAAAATGTGTTCATTGAAAGTGTAATTTGCTAAAAATGCATATAAATGCAATTTGTAATGAACTATAGAACATTATATCTAACGCAAAATGAACATACACATGTGTAAAATAGATTTATATATATCAAGTGTTATACACTCTTTATCAGTGTATATTGATAATATTAGACTCAATTTTTATATGCTGTCCTAAAAATAATTCTATGTTCTTATTTCTTGTCTGATCATGGAGCATAACAATTGTTGATTGTTGACTGGATACACCTTTGAAATAATACATAATCAGTTTGTAATAGTTAACAATATTTAAGGAGAATGTCCTCCTTTCTGACAGATTAAGTGTTATGCATGAAATGGATATATGAACTGTTAAAAACAAATAAATGTATTTCATTATTAATTAATTATTTCAATTTGTTGAAAGATTTGTTATTTTCTGTGTAGTTCCATATATCAGGGATTTTGCATTTTGTCAGAAATTCTGAAAACCTTTCCATTTATTAATTGTTTATTGCATTTGATTGAAGTAAATATTCTACATTATGAGTCATAATAATTATTACAATAACTTTTATTGCAAATATAAATTAAAGTATGTGTAATCAAGAAAAAACATTTGTTAATATTGTTACCTCATCATTTTGTATCACAGGCTGATTTTAAAATGAACCCTATGGGTAGTCTTGTAAATAATTAAAATTTTACTATTCGTATTTGACTTCTCCAGACATTTTCCTCTTCCCAAAGATGAAATGCACTTGAAAAGTTTTTAATTTCAGATAATAGAAATGATAGAAGAAAATGTGCTGAGACCTGTGCACTATTCCTCAAAATGACTTCCAAAATTGTAAAAAAAATACTACAGTGTATTAACAGAGGATTAATTTGAAGGAATTAAGTCACTTTAAGTTGTAGCTAAAACAGTAAATTTATGTTTGAAAGAGTTTTTCTTTTTCTTTTTGGGTGCACTTTTTATATGCTTATACAGAATTGATTAAATCAAGATCATGCTTGGCTTCATGAATAAAGATTTGAGAGCATTTCCCACATCTGTTGCAGGCACTCAGGTGGTTTGTGAGACTTCCATTGGAGTAGCATGCTTTACCATAATGATTGCAGGCAAGGATTTGACAGCTGGTCAAGTGTCAACGGCATGCACAAATGTCTCTTTTTTTTCTACTCATTTTCTGTAGATTACTTCAGCAGGGAGATTTCTGGATAGAGTCTGTTTTCATGTCCTTCTTTTTGATCAAGATAAATATATATTGACAGAATAAGACCTATTTGTAGCAGATATATTTGTGTCTAGTTGACATTTGACTCCAGATAATTTTTTTTTCCATTCAATGATGTTCAATTTCTACAAGGCCCATAAGCCACTCAAGGTAGATGTTACAGTTTATATGGATGTTACAGTTTATACACAGTTTATATGGATATGTAGGAAAAATAATGGTTGGCTGAATGTGAGTGTTAGGAAAGAAAAACTCAAAATAAAAAAATCATCTTCTACACAGGGTCTCCAACCCACAAGACAAATCTTCCTAGAAATTTAAAATATAACATAAAAGAAGCCAATCACTAATGTTGCCATTCAAGAAAAAATGATGAGCGTAGGAGGCACTAGATTTGCTTTTAAGAAACCCCTAACACAAATGACTGACACAGAATTCAAATGACATGCCAGCTGTCAACACTGGCTGGCTTTTGATGTTATCACTTTTATTTCAGTCAACTGACTTGTGCGTTGTGGCGCAGTGGATATCGGCTCGGAATAAGAAATCGGAGGAACCGAGTTCGAATTCCAGTTGAATTCCTTGCATTCACTTACGCGCAAATACCCTTGGGAAAGGTATTAATCCATCTCTTCCCTCCAGTTATGGGTTAAATAATAGGACAGATTGGGTTCTATAGCCTTGGTCGGCAACCAGTCTACCGCAGAAAGCAATGGCAACCTACTGCGGGATAATCTTCTGCCCAGTCAGTCTTGTCTCTTTCGAGACATGATGGCCCAAAGCGTGTATTGCGCATGGCACTTAACTGACTGACTGACTTGATGCACATATATGCTTGAGACCTATCCTCCTTCAAATACCCACATCATGATCACATACATACATTCCACTCACATTTTCACTATCAGTAGTTAGATTCATGGCTTCACTAATCCATTCCAGGCCACTCTCTTCATTACTAGCATGATCCTCAGTCAAATGATCCACCAAACATGCCAAATCCAGGCTGTACCAACTCTACCCACATTCAACATTGCCACACCTTGACTTCACAAAGACATTTCAATTGTATTTGTTGTAGTGACAAATACAAAAGAAATTTATATTTAAAATTTTCGTCTTCTTTTTCTTTTGCTACACCAGTAGTAGTATTTTGTTTGTTCTCCTGTTTTATGATGTGTTTTTTTCATCAGTTTCACCCCCCAAGTAAAGGCAGTAAAGCCAGTAAAACATAAGGGGTTTCTGGGTGTGGAAGAATTAGGAACAAAAACATTAATAATGAGTGAGAATAGAAAAGAATAATCAAGTGGTGATTGATATTACATTTAAATTTTGGGGAATTAAACTTGGCTGGAAAGCATGAAGTGTGAAGAGAGTTCCACAAGTGAGAAGTGCAAGAAAAGAAACTGTTAACACAGAATTTACAGTTACATCTAAGGAGTTCAAATATGAATTGATGAGATCTCAATGTCAGTCAAGGTACTATAGCAAAGAGCTTATCCAAAAAATTACCATGGAAGGGTTTATATAAAATACATAGAGAGGCAATTTTAAAGCAGTGGGAAAGTGGCTGAAGCCAAGATGCTAGATCAGAACTGATAATATTACTGATTCTTCTTTGAATTTTATCAAGGAGCTCAAAGTAAATAGTTGGAGCATCGGACCATGTATGGTAGTAATATTCTAAGCATGGACAAATTGTAGACTATAGAAATTGTCTCGCATTACACAGTGAGCCAGCTTTCTTGGCATCTGACCTAGCAATTGTATGCATGTTCATAACGATTATGGCTACTAAAATTCAGTGTGAGGAAAGGGTTGTGATGAAGATTAGGAACAAAATGAAATGCAATTGTTGGAATTTGCCTCAATAAAGTAAAAGAAGCAAAAGACATAAGTTTTCTAATTTCATGTAATTTCATTTAATCACATATTTCTAAAATCATAAGAAAGGCAGTCATAAAATCATAAGTAAGGCAGTTATAAAATAGATATGATCAAACATAGGTTTACAAATCTTTCTTCCAAAAAAGTAAAAACACTTGCACTATACATATACAAGTAGTATTTGAATATGACTGTTATCTAGAGTCTATACTAAAAAGGACCCAGGGCTTCAGCCTAACTACAAGTGAAATAAAGCTACTATCTCTTCATTCAAAATGCTAGTTCACTGTTCTATGTGAGGTATACAAAATACTGAAATGTCTGTTATAAAATGGAAGTGAATAAGTTTATCACCTTCTCTATCAGAAGGATGTTTTGTCAATCATACAAGTTTTTTATGTTTTTTTTTTATAATTATATCGCCCCAAACAAGGCATTTTACTGACACTGTTTTGGAGGGGGTTACATAGGAGGAAAGTTATGAGAAAGAGTGACAGGTTATAGGAGGTGTCAGGAAGTGGGTAAGAGAAGGATGACAATACTGATGAAAGTGGAGTGGATGGAGAAAGGAACATGAGAGAGGGGATGCAGGTAAGTGAGATAGGAGATGACTATTGACTTTACATTTAAATTCTTGGAGATGGTAGCTGTCGGGAAAGCAAGGGAATTCCACAGGCAAGAAGTGCAGGAGTAAAATTTGTGTTTACAATTTATTGGTTTCACAGTAAAAGGGTGAGACTTAGTTGCTAATCTTGTGGCTCGAGTAAATTTATATATAGGAGGCACCAGTGAGCTAAGTTCATCGGATCAGAAGCTGTGATAGTATTTGTAGAAGAGACAAAAGGAAGCCACATTGCACCGGTGAGAAAGTGATTGTATCTGAGCTGCCAAGTTGGGATTTATTATATTACAGATTCTCTATTACATTACAGATGAAACAACACTCAAAAACAGTGTCAGTATCCAAATTCTTTGCTCTGAGGGTGATAAACAAATGGAATCCCTAACTTAATTATGTTGTGAATGCACAAACACTGGCTGTTTTCAAAAAGAAGATCGTGCTCAAAAGAACTGAAAGACTATTGACTAATTTTGATTGTATGTGTATTTTTATAGGAAATTTATGAGCCAAAGGTTTTATTCAATTTAAAAACGTAAGTAGAATCCACTAACATTAGAGAATGAAAAATATCTCAAACAAGGCACATGAGGAAGAAACACTGATGCGGCTTCTGAGAGAGACAGCACTGATTGTAAACATGAGATTAATGAAGAAGACAAAACTTTACATCTTGTACCTATCAAATGCCTTGGGACAAAAACAGATGATAATAAACAAGACTGTTTATTGATTGAGGTGGGAGGTCTGTGGGGTTTTAGCTGAACCAAGACAAGTTTGCAGATTAAGCAGCTGGGAAGATTAACCAGTTAAAAATCCACTGTAGGGCATTCAAAGCTCTTAGGGGATGAAGGCAGGATGTTGAAGATTAAGAATATTCTCAGAGGAACCAGAGAGAAATCAGGCAAGCCATGGGATATATAATTATCTATAGATTAATGGTAAGTATAGTCACCCTTTTATAATTGCTAGGGGCTTGGAGATCGCAATGAAAGGACCAGTTAAGATGCAGTCTGGTTAGTGTGTAACTGTGTGCCCTTTTTATCTTGGTGTCCTTAGGTCTATTCCTGTGTGTCTTTGTGTTTCAGAACACTTGAATATTAGACACGTTAGCACAATATTTGTCTATATTTCTGAGGTGAGGTAGTTTTACGTTATTTACATTGTTCAGACTGTTATGTCCGTCTTTATTGCTATATTCACAGTGCTTTGACCGTTGTATACTCTGGCCTTCTTTGGGTGCTTGTAATTTCAAGCCGAATACTCCGTTTTGATTACTCAAGTATATTAACCTCATTTTGGATGTCATGTAGTTATCTCCCTTTAACTCAATTCTCTAAGTTATTTGTTCACAACTGCTGTAGCCAGGAATTGAACTCACAACTCTTTGGTTCAACTCACTGGATCTAACAAATGCTTTTATCCACTGGGCCATGTATTCTTCAGAACACATGGCCCAGTTAGCATAAATCATGTATCTAAGATCGAACCCTGTGCAGCAACAATTTAAGCTTCTACCTCTGTGAAAACTGATTGCTTACTGAAAGGATTTACTAATTAACCTCACCTTATAATATTGTGAAACAAAGAAATACATTTTTTTAAGAGGTATCAAAAGTTTTTCATTTTTACAATTTCATTGATTGATTTGTTTTTTATAACTTATCAACCCTTTGTTAATTATTTGAAGCCAAAACATATTTTGAATTGTAAGAATAATTCATTTTTGTGATTAAATATAGCATTAACAATTTTTTGAGAACAAGAATGATTTATCTAGATACAAGAACCACTATTTAATCCATATGTGCATATGGTGTACTGAATTATGACTTCAGATAAGAACTCAGAGCCATGTTTGAACTCCAAGAAAGTTTGTTACATTTACTTACATGCAAATACTCTTGAGAAAGGTATGAATCCATAAACTTTCTATTTAACCCACAGCTATGGGTTAAATAGAAAGACAGACTGGATTCAATAGCTTTGATTAGCAACCATTCTAGAGATAGTGGCTTGATAAATTCACCCATTTCTTAGCAAGCTTGGGCCACTTCTGAAGATGCACTGGTACATGAGAATAAAATTCTCTTAGTTGGGTAAGTTGTGTATTCTGCCACAAGTGAAAAAAGTATTTTAAAACATTTGTCTCATGTGCATTGTGGTGCAGTGGATATCGGCTCGGAACAAGAAATTGAGGAGCCGAGTTCAAATTCCAGTTGAATTCATTGCATTCACTTATGCGCAAATACCCTTGGAAAGGGTATTAATCTGTCTCTTCCTTCCAGTTATGGGTTAAATAACAGAACAGATTGGGTTCTATAGCCTTGGCTGGCAACCAATCTGCCACAGAAAGCAATGGCAACCTTCTGCAGGATAATCTTCTGCCCAGTCAGTCATGTCTCTTTTGAGACATGATCACCCAAGCGTGTTTCACATATGGCACTTAACTGACTGAATCTCATAGCTGGAAGTAAGAGATTGATCCACTTGACTTTTACTTCAAAGTGTATTTCCTGTACACATGTACAAATTATCCATGACTCTACTATATTGTTATTAATAGTAATACTGAATAAATATTATTATTAATAATATTATCGAAAAAATATTATCATTAATAATATTAATGAAGAAATATTATTATTAATATAACTTAATAAATATTATCAATAATTATATTATTATTATTATATTATTATTGATAATATTTATGAATAAATATTATTAAGAATGTTATTGAATAAATATTAAGAATGTTACTGAATAAATATCATTTTTAATAATATTATGAATAAATATTATTATTAATTATATTAATGAATAAACACCTACAGATAGATATAAAATGAATTCAGTCAATATACAAAAATAGAACTGGTTGTAAGACAAGAATTTTTCTTCTCGCTGGCAAAAAGAAAGTTAATTGCAAAAGTAAAATGAAATTTCTGTAAAAGGAATTTTTTTAATGGTTTATGACTGATTGACTCTACTTCTGATATTAACTATTCACTATGGTAGAAATTTCTGTCATTTGTAGTTTAGCCATAAAACTGCCGTGACAGAAAATCTTCGTGTCTGAAGTTGATAGGGTAAATCTGCATAACATTTAAGAAAATTATGAACATAGTTCAGTTCTTAAAATTAAAATTCTTGGTTTTCTAAAATTCAATTACTGACTCTAGTTACCACAAATTCAATGAGTGAAAAGATTGAAGTTAAAAATAATTTACCTTTTAAATATCAGATTAGATTCAAATTTTTCACATTTTCTGAAACTTTGTACAAGATTTGTTGACATTAGTTCAAAAACAATTTAATTGGTACTTATTACAAATATAAAATATTAGGTTTAGTTTTTAGATATTTTTAATATCTCATCTAAGGGGAAAAATAAATTAAATTAATTTTTCTGCCTTTCAAAAACCAAACACGATATTAAAAACAAGAAAATTTAATTAGAAACAAAGAAAAATGTGCAGAATTGCTATGTAATATTAATCCTCATATATTTCAGTGAATGCTGAACGATTTCCTCATCGATGAAGAGGAGACTTGAAGTAACAGAGTTGTAATTCTAAAGAAAAGAGTGCATGGATAAATTGATGCTCACAGGAAATATTCTGTTGTATCCTCAAGAAAGGTACAATAACAAATTGTGCAATCAAGTGGTAAACTACCAAATATGGACATCATAGAGCCAACTGGATTATTCTGTACGAGAGTGTCACTGAGAGATTAGTCAACTGTGATATACATTACCATATACACTCCTTGATAATCAGTAGATATGACTCTCATATAACAGATGGACTCATCCATCCTACTGTCCCAGAAGGATATTCCACTACAATATATTCAAATCATGAGGCAAATAGTGAGTAACCTAACTAGCAGATTTATGTAAAATGGATGGCAGTCCAAGGACTTGGAGGGATAGTAAGGAGACAAACATTGCTTTGAGGTGCAAAGGACAGAAAATAGTGGACATGGCACATAATAAGAAGAGATATTTTAACTAGTACTGTTGGTGGTTAAATGACTTTACCTACATGAATTTTAGTTTTTGAAACATTCCCTAAGTTTTATTTGGCTAGTTCATTTTATCATAAAAGAATTTTTGTCAACATGCTGATGTGTGTTGAAATCCTCACAGTATTTAGTGTTATTGAAGTCATTGCTAATATTTTTTGTTGAGATTTACAATCTCCACATTTCATTCAGTTTTGCAAGCCAATCAATGAAATATAAAAACTAAAAGATATGCAAAAAACAACATTGCATTTTTATTAAATAGGTTTTTGTTATTTTAATCATTAAATTATTTTTAAAATAATGGAAGTATTTTGTATGTTAAATAATAAAACTTAATTTTTCCAAAAAAAATGAATGAAAATTTATTGTATTAAGCTATGTACCCTAGTGAAATCAACTGTACTTTGTACATTTTACGTGTTTGCATTTTACCCCGAAAATTTAGTTTCTATCAATCAATGTATGGCTATATTAGAGCACCGGTATAACAGTCCAGTACCCTAATATTGCCATTTCTGTCTGCCTATATGGTAACAAAGGTTGGACGGTATCTTAAAGGTGATAGAGAGACTCAAAGCAACAAACTAATATGTGGTACTACAGAAGGAAGCTGAGGATATGGACTGAACATGTGAGCAATGACAAGGTTTTGAAGAGAATGCAAGCAAAAAAGAAACTTATGCTTAACATCAGGAAGAGATAGTTGAAGTTTCTGGGACATATAATGAGGAGGGAGGACTTGGAAAATTTAATACTCATGAGTCAGAGGGAATGAGACAGGGAAAACAATGCTAGACATACTTGATGGGCTTAAGCAAGTAGATGGCAGGGCAGGGTTTGAAAGAGAGATCAAAAGGAAAAGTGTTAAAAGTGAAAAGGATTAGGGGTAAGTGGAGCACATAAAGAAGATAGATGGACAGATAAACAGAAGTCACAGAATTTAATATATAGACAGGTATTACCACTTGATCAAATATCATCATAGCATAAAATTCATTCTTCTAAAAATACTTTCACGGCTTCTGCTCCAATGAACTTAGATCACTGGTGCCCCCTAAATACGAATTTGAACGAGATACTAGATTAGCAACTAGTTCCCATCCTTTTACAGTGAAACCAATAAAATGCAGCCGTAACTTCTACTCCAACAGTTTCTTTCCTCGCACTTCCCGACTGTGGAATTCTCTTCAACACGATTGCTTCCCCGACGGCTACAATCTCCAGGAGTTTAATTGTAAGGTCAATAGACACCTCCTAACACACTAACCTGCTCCCATTCTATCAAACACTCTTCCCATCTGCCCAACCCTCATCCTCGCTATCCTTACTCATCTGTCACCTTCCTCCTGACATTCCCTATGTCTAACCACTCCTTCTCTTTACCTTCCCCTATGTAGCCCCATGCGCAATAGTGGCAGTGGAATGCCTTGCTTGGGGTGAGATGATTAAAAAAAAAAAAAAGTTAATGTTGAATTTTGTGTGGGCCTTCCATTGAGGAGTGAACTTATAACTCAATAATAATAGTCAACCAGACTAACATTAGTCACTGACACCTAATTTTGAGATGCCTCACCTGAGTGAGTTTATATTAATAAGTGTCATTTAATCAGGATTTGCATTTGAACAGAAATCATGATGTTGTCTAATCTGGAATTGTAATCATAAAACTATTGCCAAAGACTGTAATCGTCTTTCTTTCATCATTTTTTATCCCACTTTCTTGCCCCTTTTCTTTTTCTCTTTTATATTTATTTAGGGAAGAGGATATTTCAAGAACCTTATTCTCCTTTATTCCTTACAGTATCATAGACTTTGATGTACATGACTGCAAAAGAACACTTAGTGGCTTTGAGGAATGAAGGGTTAAGTTGGAGAATTCTTTTGGAAATGACTTACTTTCTTTCACTCACCATCTTGGTAAGTCAAAACAGAAAGTAGAAATAATCAATAATATTGAGGACAAAAGATGAAAGTTTTATGATCAAATATCATCATAGCATAAAATTTTATTCAAAGTTCAGTCTTCAACTTTCTTACTTTCAATTGGTCATTTCTCTAGAATTCTTTAAATGAAAGTTGCATCTGGTATATCATCTTATATAATTCTTGTTCTTCTATTGGTTGTGTCTCTTCAGAAAATAGTGATCATGACTCTCCACAACTGTCTGTTGCAGTTTAAAGTAAGGTTTCTCTTTTTATTATCACTCCTAGTGTCTATTCTGCCAAACATACACAAACACATTCAGTAGTTTATTCACTGCTTTTCTCTGTTCCTCTTACTTTTAGTATGTCCTGTGAGTATCAAATTCTTTAAACCTTCTATTCTCATTTATGTGCCATAGAAATTCAAAGAGAGTCAACACAATAAAAAGCAATTAACCACCTGCAGATACTACAGCACACTAAAAAAATGGTCAACACAACAAAAAGCAATTAACCATCTGTAAAACCATTCACATACAAAGATATTAATTTACTCCAAATATAAGTGTTCTTTTTGTTTTCATTCTCCTTAAAACTTCATTGTTGCTCATATATTCAGTTCATGGTATTCTCAGCTCCCTCCTGTAGAACCACGTTTCTTTTTCTTAGTCTTTTCTTCATTTCTAAGGAGATTGTCCAACATTCACTGCCATACTGAGGAACTGATATTATATTGAACTATTGTTCAACACTCTTTTCTTTGTTTATAATAAGATATTCCTGTTTCTTAATACTTTGCTTAGCTTTTTTGTCATCACATTTTCTATCCCTTGACATTGAAATTTTCATACTTGTTTGATTCTGAAATCTCCAATTCATAATTTGCTTCTTTGGCTGTTCCTTTTGCTGACAACCTTACAGTCTGTCTTATAATTTTAACATTATTATCTAACCAATAATAATCCTATACCTTCATAATTTTTCCATGTGATATTCTTTTCAAAATAAACACTGCATAGGCTAAGTAAATTTGTCACTGAAACAGATTTATATTTTCCAAACACTGTCTGAGTTTGATATTAAAGTCCAGGCAAATAGCAGGATTTTTAATATTAATTCTTTTTGCTAGGTTAGCTTTCCAATTTGAAACAATTATTCTTATAATGTTTGTTTCTTCATTGTCCATATTTAGTCTTCTGCATAAATCATAGCATTTTTAGTGTTTGTAAATTACTTAGAATCAGAGAGTGACAACTGAAATTTCTGGGACATATAATGAGAAAAAAGGACTTGAAGAATTTGACACTCACTAGACAAGAGTGGTCAACAGAAACAACAAGCAGGCTATTTAATGAGTTTAAGCAAATAGATAATGGAAGAGGAACTGAGAGTGATAGTAAGAGAACAAATATTGCTTAGAGATACAAAGAATAGAAAGTCATGGAGGGCCATGATCGCTCATATTCTGAAGTGACATGACACATAAAAGAAGAATCTGTAACACAAATGTTATATGTATAAAATTTTGAGAAAAATGTCTTCACCTGAAATTTGTATATCTAGCAAATTTTTCCATTCTTATAAAGGGACAAGTTCATGTCTCCTAGAGGAATCATGAATATCTTTCTCTTTCACACACACACATTAAAACAATAAATTAAAGCAGTGTAAATTTTGAAAAACCCAAATTGCTACAATTATCTGTCAGTCCAAAATTTCTAGAAAATATTTCCTTTTTAAGATTTATATACATAAGCAAATTCAAAGAGCAAGGTGCCTAGCACCAAAATAAATTCTTTTGTGAATTTTTTTTACATTAGAAAAAAAGAATGAGATTCCACTGGGATCCCTTGTAGTCTAAAATTCAGCAGATCAAAGACTGAAAAATTTTCTATCATTTTGCTTTTCTATAAACAAAATAAAAAAATTCCAACTTTTTCAAATATGCATACCTGCCAATGTTTTCATATCAACTGAATCAAGCTAGATAAAAAACAAGGTTTGCTAAGATTTAATGGCGTTATGTAGTTTTTTCAGCATTTTTTCTTTATATTTCTCTCCTGAGGGGTAACAGCAGTCTCCATAATTTCTTTTTAAATTTAAAAATTCTTGAAATGAGGGTAACAGCAATTGCATTTTATTTCAGGGTGAATGTGAAGCTATAAGTATTTTTCAAAAAAGTGAATGCATTGCAGAGTGCTTTGCCATTTGGACCAGCATATACATCTTGAAAATATTTCAGCTATTGTACTATTCTGCTTTCTTCGGGTATCTATCTTTTTGTATACCATGTTTAGTAAACCAGCATTCTCATTTTGGGAGATTAAAATAAATCCATTAATTTATTTTCATGTAGAATTTCTTAGGATTATTACATAAAATATATATCAACAAATAGGAAAAGTAATCTTTAAAATATCCATGCAAACAAATGTATGATTAAAATGTGAGTCTGTTAAATTTTAATTATAATTAATCATTCTATGTTTTCTTATTATTTACTAATTTTTGCTTCGTATAGGACAAACCCAAATTAGAAAGTATTGGCCAGTGATTTTGAGTTGTGCCAATTTTCCAAATGCTATAGTGGTTTTTGATTTGAAAATCAGCATTTAAAATACCTTTGTTTGGACTTGAAGTTTGATTTTTTAACCTTGAAACTTTACATTGATTCTTCCCTGAAAAAGCAGTGAATTTTTTAAAATTCCATCAGATTATGAGTTAAGGCAAAAATGGTTAATAGCAGATTAAAGAAAAAGTTCAGTCAAACATGAAAAATTATTATCAATAAACCATTAAAAAAAGAAAACAATCTGTTTTATTTGTCTTGTGTATCACCATGGCTAATGTGGAATTGGAGTGTCAATGATTGACTCAAGATTGATTAAAATTACAATGTATGCTAAGAGTAATATTAACTGTTTCCTTATGAGGAAATATTTGGCATTAACTGAGTAGTCAAGGCTATTTTTATTTGAAATTTATGAAATCTTTTAAAACAACTTTTCTGAAAATAGATTTTTCAAGTCTTTTTATTATTATCATTCTTGATGGAGGCTTCCTTCCTAGCTTTTTGTTTAAAGTAGTGTTGAATGTTGACATCTTGATTATGTCATTATTTTCTTTTGTATTCAAATATGGTATCCATTTTAGTTTTTTCTGATGTTTAAAGGAGGAGGATTATTCTTGCTAAAAGCTGCTGCCCTCACATATTAAAAGGGATTTTTTTTTTCCATGAAAAAAAAACATTTTAATAAATTTTATGAGCTATATTATTTTTCAAGAATATTGTAAGAAATATATTGAGTAAAAGCTTTAGGTAACTTAGTAATTGAAAAGATCAGGTCTGCTGACAAGCAATTCAGCTGACAGGTGTTACTGGAAATCATCCTGACTTAATTCAGCAAACTGTTTCGACTACAAGGAGTGTTTGAAGATCACAACTAAAGCCAAATTGGAAGATTACCATCACTACTGATTTTATCAGTAGTGATGGTTATCGTTATATTTATAATAAGTTATCGTTATTAATCTTTTTCTCTTAATTTGTAGCAAACAATTCACATAGCAGTATTTGATTGACTTGTGGAAAAATGATATGGCAGTATTTAAATTGTTTGGTCTGCATGCAAAAAATAGGAAAAATTTGTGAGGAGAATAATTTTTGAAGATTAACATTCTTTAGAGCAGTGTTTCCAAACATATAGCCACATGGCTAAAAATGTTGGGAACCACTTCTTTAAGCAACTGTGTATTAGTAATGTTTCTTTTTTTTTTTTTAATTTACAATAGTATCACTGATGTAAGCACAAATTCAAATTTGACATTTGTAGATAAAAACCAAGTACAGATACCTCTCTAAGCAGTTGAGGATCATTTGTCTTTTCCAAGACATGATTGCCCAAGCGTATATCACATATGGCACTTAACTGAGTTATATTATGAACAGGAAACCCATTTTTAAAATAATAAAATCAGTATATTGAGAAAAGAAATTGTTAAAAAGATTTTTTTCTGAATAGTTCAGTTGCCAAGTTATGTAAACACTGATCAATCAAATGACCTTAAATAAGATTCTAAGCCCCCACAAAAAACAAAAAACAAAAAAAATGCTGGGCCAAGGACTAGAGAGAGAGAGAGGGAATTGCTAAACATGCTGCAGGAGTGGCTGTGTGCATGTATCATGACTGTGAGTGAGGAGTAATCACAGTGTTAACTACAGTTAGCTATTTTTTCCTTATGAGATTCTGTTTGGTCACTTGTTAACCTTATCCTCCCAACTAATCATTACTGGTTTGGTTTACTTTATTCTAATATAGTACATATAATTTGTAATCATATTGTAATAAACCTGTTCATACATGTTACCAAGTTCTTCAGTTTTGCTCTTTCAGAAATCACCCATACTACCAGCGACTGTTGCATTTGACCAAACTGAACCAATTAGATTACATTTCAACCTGGAAATTCTCAATCTCTTTTTCTGGCTCACATTATATTTGTATGAGTGATAACTCTATCCATGGAACTTGCAACACAACATGGATGCAGAAGACATTGGCACTTTTCAGAGAATAACCTCATCCCATGAGCTGTATATGATGACAGTTTAATTCTTTTAGTCAATAGTTCCCTGTTTTCTTTGTATTAAATAAAATACTGCAAATAGGACTGTTCTTTTGTCACTTCTTGTAAATTTGTATGAAAAGAAATCTTTTTAATATGAGATCCTACATATTTATGAATCTACCAATTGTCCATGCTTTGATTATTGCTACTACATATAGTCTTGTGCTTCTGCTACATATTTAGAGATCCCTGATAAAATCCAAACAAGAATCTGCAATGTACTCGGTCCTGATCTGGCATCTTAACTTTGGTCAGTTTCCCACTACTGTAATGTAGACTTCTACCTGTTCTATAAATATGCTAATTGTTCTGATGAGCTTTTCTCTTTGGTACCTAACCTTTGTGGATTTAAGCACAGTACTAGATTGGATGTGCGTTGTGGCGCAGTGGATATCGGCTCGGAACGAGAAATCGGGGAACTGAGTTCGAATTCCAGTTGAATTCCTTGCATTCACTTACACGCAAATACTCTTGGGAAAGGTATTAATCTGTCTCTTCCTTCCAGTTATGGGTTAAATAACAGGACGGATTGGGTTCTATAGCCTTGGTCGGCAACCAGTCTACCGCAGAAAGCAATGGCAACCTACTGCGGGATAATCTTCTGACCAGTCAGTCATGTCTCTTTCGAGACATGATCGCCCAAAGCGTGTATTGCGCATGGCACTTAACTGACTGACTAGATTGGTGGCAAAGTCTTATCCTTTTACAGTTGAAAAAATTACATGCAACTGTAAGTTCTATGCTAATCATTTGTTTCCTTAAATTTCTCACTTGTGGAACTCTCTTTTGGCTTCTTGCTTTTCAATCAGATTCTTCTGTCTTCTTAGTTCCGTTCTATTGTTGTTCTTACTCTTTAATAATGTTTTCCTTGTTCTCATATTCTTTTACACTCAGTAACTCCCCTGTGTCTTAGTTTTTTTAATCATTTCACCCCAACCAAGGCAGTAATGCTACTGATGTGCAGGGGGCTACACAAGAGTAAAAATATTAGATAGGAGGGGAGTAAAGAGAAAGACAAACCAGTTAGAAAGAAGCAAGAGAAGAGTTGGAATACAGGTGTGATGACAGTTGCAAAGGTAGAAAGAAAGGAAAAGATATACAGGGTGATGTAGAAAGACTTAGAGTCAAGTGGTTAAGAGATGGGTATTGACATTGCATCTAAATTCCTTGAGGTTTTAGCCATCAGGAAAGCAAGAATATGAAAGTGAGTTCCACAGACAGGAAGTGTGAGAAAAGAAGCTGCTGAAGTAGAATTATCGTCTACATTTGGTTGATCTAATTGTGAATGAGTGGGACCCAGTTGCCAGTCTGGTTGCATGAGTAAAGACCTGTGGCAGGGGCACCAGTGACTTAAGTTCATCAAAGTAGAAGCCATGAAAATATTTATAGAACAGACAGAGGGAAACCACATCCCATCTGTGAGAAAGTGGCTGGAGTCGAGCAGCCAAGTCGGTACCTATCACATTACTGATTCTCCTTTGGAGCCTGTCAAGAACACTGAGATGAATAGTGGGTGGGCCTGACCATATATGACAGCAGTATTCTATGCACGGACGGATGGTTGATTGGCTTTTTTACCTTGCTTGGAGTGAATTGATTAAAAAAAATAAGTTCAGATGTCATAGTCATTACTAAAGAAGAAAAAAAAGAGAAAAAGTCGTATATTAAAAGATCAAGACAAAAATATTTTTAAAAATACTGAAGTAAAATTAAAAGTTGTATGCAGCCAGCAAAAATAAAATAAAAGTTAAATGATAGAAAATAACAAAAGATAAAAAGCTATTAAAAGGCAAAAAGAAAAGATCATCATAAGAAAGCCTAAAGACCTCTGACTTTTGACCTTACTTGCAACAGAAGCAGCAAAGATTTTATTTGGCAGCCATATTGGCCTCCTTCCCATCTGGTTTGTTCTGCCATTTCATGTGGAAAGAACAGCAAACAACATCGACAGAAAATCATTTTCTGTAGAAAAGTGTGAAATATTTCAACTCAAGTGAAGTAGATTCCATAACACTTTTCTCTTTTTTACCATCTTTGTACATAACCATGTTTTGACAGTTTATAATCAACATCAACCAAGACTTTTATTCACCATGTCAAATAAAAACATGAAGCATTGTACTAATTGAAGAACTGACAGATAATTGTCACTGTAGGCAAGTTTAGTTGTAGGTTCATTTAACTTGACCCCATAATATATTGCTGTTGAAACCTTACCAGGGAAATATTAAACAATAGATTATAAAAAGTGGATGTCATCTATCTTGCAGCTATTTTTTTTTTGTTATGCATATTAAGAAGAAAACAAAAAACATCTTGGTGAATATTATCTAGGAAACCCACTATTCAGTGATGCTGTGTCATGACAGCATTGACATACATTAGCTGCATCAATACCTATGGAGTCGATAATCAGAAGCCCTCTGATCAGTGATGCTGAATCATGATGTTGTTGATATACATTACCTGTATCAATACCTATGGTGTCCAGTCTACCCCATTGACGTCAATGCTGGGTGCTTACCCACCATCCTAACCAGAAAAATCTGATGACTGGGTCATACTGCAAGTAGTACTGAGTTACATGATACTAGTAGCACTTGTAGGCATAAAAAATAGCTTGACATAAGTAAATTTTTTAGAAGAGTTATCATGATTTGAAGAGTTGTTTAAACTATTCATCATCATCAGTTTCCAAACTAGATGTAGTAGTAGCATCAGTGCACAACAGAACACTTGACTAGTCCCCTTCCACATATGGATTGAAAGCCAAATAGGTATTCATGGCAGGTCTTAGGCAAATAAACCTGGTGAAGTCCATCCCTCTCCAAGTCAAACTACAGCTGATATCCTCCAACTTAAAGGTTAGCCTTGGTCACAGATGTAGAATTAGTAAATCACAACAGACAGTATTTGACTGTAGTTGAAGTTGAGTTTGAAAGCTCAATCTCCCAGCAAATTGGTAGGTAGTTTATATAACAGCCTGGGAGATTCCATTCTGCTATCCAGGGAAGTCTATTCTGTGCTCAATAAATAACAACACTATATCCACCCTATGGTTACACAAGAGAGGGACATGTATTGAGTTACAACGCTGTTTATTTTTGTCTGCCAACTGGATGCTAGTTGGAAACATTTTTGTGAAGGTGAGTCTCACACTCTTAATTGTTCAACAGACTCATAGTCATTGATTCCATCAGGAGAACCTTCTGCCCTGGCTGTTGACTTCAGTCTAGAAAAGCTCTCACCTAGTGATGCTGTATCATCACCACATTGATATATATTGGCTGCATGTATAGATATAGAGCCCAATATACTCAATTGATATCAATGCCTAACCAGAAAAGATTCGTAGTTTATGGGGATATATAGAAAAGATAATGGTTAACCATAGACTTTAAAAGGTTAAGATACTCGTGATTAGGGAAGCTTTATCTTGGGAGTTGGTTCTAAAAACCTGTAGTTTTTAGGAAAAAGCTAATCAAGTAGAACTTACATTTCACCAATGGAATACAAAGTGAATGATGGTGGTTTGGTACAATGTATGTGTTATGGTGGGTCTTAGTCATGTAGGTAACTAAAGAATGTCATTTGTCTCAATACTCTTCCTGAAAATAGTAATAGAGACTCACAACATTTCATCTGTGAGAAAGAGATTGTAGGGTGGAAAATAATTCATCAACCAGAGTTGCTTTTGGACTTTGTCAGGACTGGAAAGTGAAAACTGATCATCAACTACTGCTGATATATGGCTTCAATACTCTATTTTTGGCCTGTTCTGGCTCTTGTAAAGGTAGAGGATAGTTATGCATTTACTGGATCACTACAGAGAATTGATCATTTTTCCAGTATCAATAAACCATATATACAAGTTCTACTTGAAGTCTGGGTTGAGTTTTAGTTCCAAATATGTGCTCAATGCACAGAACATCTCTATCGAGATAGGTTAAAATTCAGAGTCTGCGCAATGATAATGGAACATTGCAAGTTTGAGTTTTCGAAGTATTGAATGTGACCAGTCAGATTTTGCTTCCACAGAACTGTTAAAGATAAGTTCAAGAAGAGATCAGTTGCCAAGTGCTGATCATCTAGAGCAGTGTTTCTCAGCCTTTTTATGCAACAGCATGCCTAGAAGCAAATGTTGTCGAGCTGTGATAAAATACTGCATGCCTTAAATAGAAAATTAGTTTACTTTAGAAAGAAGATCCTTTAACATAAATGAGCCCACTCAAACCTGAATTAATCAACTGTGGGCTGATATTTGATCTCAGTAAATCCTGAAGAAAACATGTACCCAAAATCAATGCTTTTCAAACTTTTTAAGCAACAGCACACCTTGGAGCAAATGAAAATATCACTGTGCACTTAGCAAGATTTTTAAATGGTATACATTTTAATGTTATGAAAAATAACAGATTTTTAAAAAAAATACACTCACAAATATGAACTTACTTTATTTTAATGCTTCTAGTCAACTATTTGTGCAGCTTCTAGTCAACTATTTGTGCAGCTTGCACATGGTATTTTTTTTTTGTGATTCTGTCAATATTTGGCTAAATGTGCAATAAGCAAACTATCATTTCTTCTTCAGTTCATTGTAGTTTTTCTCACTCCTTACTTTTTATGTTATTTAGGGTACAGAAGCCTAATTCACATGAATAAGATGTACAAAATTTTAATGAAACTGATAAAATCTTTTTAGCTAATGTGGGATATTCCTTTTGTATTGAAATCCAAAATGTATTAATGAGTACTGTAGAATGTGTCATTTTCAGCCCTCAATCACTAGAAATGGTGACCAATTCTTCTTCTTAACGACTGAAGTCTAATATAAAAAGGAATATTTATGAATGAATTTCCGTCATACTAGTGTGCTGTGGCATGATGGTTGGAGGCACCAAGGAAAGTCAGAAGGTGCTAAGCCGAAACAATGTGCCAAAAGAAGAAAAAAGAAGTTTGTAAAGCAAGTTAATAATTTGCAACTTAGATTTGTTCTCTTATTTACATTTGTTCTCTTATTTTTACAGAATTAGTTCACAGCTAGAACACACCATGATACATCCATAGAGTCGAATCACTCACATTTTTTCAGTATTTCATTTGTAAGGAGGAAGTAAAATGTTTTCCCGAGTGCATTCAGTTTGTAGTTTTAAAAAGCATTGCTAACTTTTTCATGTATCAAATATTTTGTTAAAGTTCATGTAAAACTTATGATTTTAATGATTAGGATTGGTTTATTAATTTCTTATGTTTTTTTTTTATGACTTATTAGCTCTTTAAGAATTATTTATAGCCAATCAATATTTTGGATTGCTAGGATAATTGCTTCATCTTTGAGGAGATCATTCAGCATTTGCTGTTATAGAGAAGGACAGATATCATATAACAGTCCAGAAACTCTTTTCTTTGTCTTCAACAAAATATTCCTGTCTCTCAATACCCTGCTTAAGCTTTGAAATTACTCTTTAGCCATGCCAATTCACCTTCGGATCTCTGTGTCACACTTTCCATCCTCTGTTAGAATGCTTTCCAGGGACTTAAATTTCTGTATCTGTTTGATTTTAGTGTTCTTGATGTATAGTTGGCATTTTAGGGACCTATTTTTGCTGATGATCATGCATTTGGTTTTCTTGAAGTTTATGTTTTTCCCTTTCTTCTCACTTTTCCTTGTCATCTGCAGTAGAAGAACCTGTATTTTCTTTCCATATCTGCTATCAGTACTGTATCATCTGCGTACCTGATGTTGTTTAAATTGTGTCCTCCGATGATGAATCCTGGTATAACATCTAGGGTCCTCAGAATAGTCACGCTGTACAAGTTGAATAGATCTAGTGAGAAGACACATCTTTGTCTTACACCCTTTTCTATTTTTGTATATGAGATTTTATTTTTCTCTTTTTTATAATCATATCACCCCAACCAAGGCATTTTACTGCCACTGTTTTGCAGGGGTTACATAGGATGAAAGTTATGAGAAAGAGTGACAGGTTATAGGGGGTGTCAGGAAATAGGTAAGAGAAGGATGAGAATACTGATGAGAATGGAGTGGATGGAGAAAGGAACATGAGAGAGAGGATGCAGGTTAGTGAGATAGGAGATGACTATTGACTTTACATTTAAATTCTTGGAGATTGTAGCTGTTGGGAAAGCAAGTAAATGGAAGGGTATTCTACAGGTGGGAAGTGCGAGAAAAGAAGCTGATGGAGTAGAATTTGCATTTACAATTTATTGGTTTCACAGTAAAAGGGTGGGACCTAGTTGCTAATCTTGTGGCTCGAGTAAATTTATATATAGGAGGCATCGGTGAGCTAAGCTAGTCTAGTAGCTCGAGTAAATTCATGCAGAGGGGGCACTAGGGAGAAAGTGACTGTATCTGATGAATTCATTTTCTGACTGTATGCAGACGGTTTGCTGCCAGTATAAATTCTTGATAACTCTGATGTCTTTCCTGGATATGTTGAGATTGTTGTGCATCTCTAGCAAGTCCATGTGATGTACTTTGTTAAATGCCTTTGCGTAATCTATAAAACACAGGTACATATACTTCTGCAATAAAATAAGCATTTCTCATCTCCCCTCTCGCTTGTAACCATCCGCTATAATAGGTTTGTCCATTTTATTTTTTGCTAACAAACAGCACTGCATGATGTAAAAAGGCCACAAACTTAATAAAAAAGTTTTATCATAAAAATGTTTATCTTATTATTAAGAGGAAAGACCAAAGTGTTTTTTGATTATTTTATTAAATTTTTTTATCCATTCTTGTATGTTTGAAATTTTGGTTAAAAATGTTTTTTGTGTTTTTTTTGTTTTTTTTACATCAGCGGTTTACTTAATTTACAATTAGTCTTTTAGCACCTATTTTCAGGTGATAAAACTATTGATTTAGCAATTCTTGCAAAAATCAAATAATTGTCTGATTTTAATAAAAATTTCAGGACTTATTAATAAATGAATTAAATTATTTTATTATAGCGACAATCCTCTCTATTATTATAAGCTCCTTTGTGTATTTATTTGTGTGTGTATATATATATATATGTGTGTGTGTGTATCCTAGTAAGAGTAAGAACAAATGGAGTAAAAATCCACACTTCATAGCATTTACTTTTTAAAAATGCTCAATTCAAGTTTGAGCAGTTATGTACCTGACTTTAACTCCCATAAAAAAGTATAACAAATTGTTTTTAAATTTCTATAGAAATCATTTCTATCACAAGTTACCAATCATTGCCTGATGAAGTACAATTCATAGTACTGAAACATGAAAGCTTTTGTGGCTTTTTTTTGTATTATAACCATTATAATAAAACTATTACAATAATATCTATATATATATATATATATATATATATATACCTTTTGTCATGCTCATGGAGAGAGAGAGAGAGAGACAATAGTGAGTCTGCATTGGCTCAGTTCATTCTCTTTACTACCAATTATTGAATTTTACTACCTGGCATGAAAGTTTTTGCCATGTGTTTGCTCTTTAACAATGCTTTATTATTTTATTTTTGGCTATAATTATGTTGTCGAGTAGTGAACAATATACATATATATAATCTCTATTATAATAAAGACCATTGTATATATATATATATATATATATATATATATATATACACATTCCCTCCTGTCACAGTCAGGGGTGATAACCTGTAAGGAAACTGCTAATAATCCTTTCAAATATTTTGCTGTCATTTTTGATGGCATGGGTATGCTCATAACAAAATAAATGTTTTCAGCTCTAAAGCTGACTTAGTCAAATAAAGTTTCATAACTTTCTACTTATTGCTATGTTAGAATACAGCAAACATTGATGTTGGTTTGATTACCAAAGTTAAGCAGCATTTAATCTAATTAGTACTGAGATGAGTGACTGCTGAGGAATATAATATACTTGAAATGACTTGGGTAAGACAAAACACAAGCTGGGCATAAAATAAAACTTTCCAAAATAAAAACTATGACATGGAATGTGAATAAGAATAGTGATGGCACATACCTAGAATTCATCATAAATATTCATCATGTGGAATCAGTAAAAGCAACAGATATGCAGTTCTACTGGTGAATGCCTAGAATTCCATGGAAAGAACATGTGAGAAATGAGATATCCTTAAGAAAAATTGTAGCTGCAGGGAAACTTACAAAGAGATAGTAGGAAAGTTTCTCAGAAACATAATGGGGACAGACAGCCAAGAGAATCAAGGGAAACAATGAACTTAATGATCCTGTGTTGAATGGATAGTAGAACTGGATCAGAGATGGTAAATGGTCAAAAGTTTTGTTGAGCAATAAAAAACAGTAAGTTGTTGAGAGGTGGGATCACCCATGTAATGAAAGAATGGAATATAAAAGTGTTGGTCATTATCCAGAGGAATGACTGCTAAGAATGTTCCCTCTGCTTCATAGAAAAATTTTATAGATGTATTCTAGAATTTCTTCCTGACCAATAAAAATGAACTCTTCTTGGTCTCTTCCCTATATTTTTTGTCTTTTTTGTCTTGAAGTCAGAACACGACAATCACATGATTTTTACCTCTTTTACCTGGGAACATAATTTTTATTTTGTGAAAATTTTGCCTTATTATTGTTGCTTTGTTTAGTTTTGACTTGCATGTATATTGTTTGCTTTGTATTATTGTTCCCTGTCCCTTTTCTTTCTTTTTCTTATTGTTTATTGAGAACTTTGTCAGTTTCTTTTGTTGAGAATTTTGTCAATTATACTTAACCATGGCCAATTACTCCACAAAAAGAAGAAATCAGTAAATCTGATCTTCATGTCGAACATGCTTCTATTAGTATTCAAGTTATTCTTATGATTTCTTTTTTTATTTCTAACTATGTGGATATTTTTCTTTTCAGTAGTAATTAATCATAATAACAAGGAAAACATTTTTAAAAAGTCTGAAAGAAAGTGATTCCTGTGGGCTATAGTAGTTGAACATCAGTAGTATTAAAATGATGAAGCCACTTGGCATGAAAATTAAAATTATCTAACACAAAGCAGTTCAAAGCTCAATGTTGAGAGAGAGATAATGTGCCATTTCTATATTGTTAGATATTTTAACAAGCTACCATCCTGAGTAAACAAAAAAGGAAAAACAGATAGCTAATAAAGTGTATATGAATGAATCATCCAGGGACTCAATTGATGTTTTCTTTGCCATTGAAAGATTTTCCTAATTATAAACCCTGAGATCATGCCTGTGTACCCTAGAATCCTTTCAACAAAGAGAAAAATCCAGGCTAAACCCATTCTAAAGTTTCAATTTTGAGAATTTAGAATACCATATTCTTCTTCTTCTGTGTACCATGCCTCTTCAAAATGTTGGCAATCATGGCTTTTCACAGTTTCCTGTCCTTTGTAGCTCTTAATAACTTTTGTCTGAAGCTCACCAGGTAGGTTGTGTGTTACTTTCTTCTGACTCTCTTACCTTCAATCTATTCTGTGAGTATCAAATTTTCCAAGTTTTTTTTTATTATTATGTGCCCCAGAAATTTCAGCTATGTTTTCCTGATACTAAGTATAAGTGTCCTTTTTGTTGTTATTGTCTCTAGAAGTTTATCACTGCCCACATACTTGATCCATGGTATCCTAGAAATTCTTCTATAGAATCACATTTCTGTTGCTTCAAGTCTCTTCTTCATTTGTGAAGAGATGGTTCAACATTGACTGCCATTGAACAGGTTAAGAGGCTCATCCCTTGTTCCCTATTTAGGATGTGGTTTCCGGCTTTCTCTTTTCCAATCTTTTCACTATTACGTAGTCCCCTGCACATTAGTGGCGTTACCGCCTTGCTCGGGGTGATACGATTAAAAAAAATATATATAGAAGAACTGATAATAAATAACAGTTCAGTACTCTTTTCTTTGTTTCTAATGAATTTTTCCTGTTTCCTAATACTTTGCTTACCTTTTGGGCTGTTTCTTTTTCTCACAACCATAAATTGTCTTACAATTGTTGTTTCATCAGTTTTACCAGAAATCTATGACAGGATCCTGTTTGTTTAATGATCATCTTATTTTCTCTCACATAAGTCTGTCATGAAATAAGGAACTAAAGAATCATTCATGTTAAAATTGTTTTATTAGTCAGCCTATATATATTCTAAACCGGCAGCCTGTCGTGTGCGTTAGATCTCGTCCGTCTAGGCCTGGTGCACCGTCACCGGCTTCCGTGGTTCGCTGCTGCTGCTGCTGTACGTCGTCCGCCATTTTGCCGTTAGCCATTGCCATTGCTGCCGCCACCGTTACAGCTGCAGCCGCTGCTGCCGATGAGAGCTGACAACGCCTACGCCTACGACGCTGCCGCTGCCTCTGCCACAGCAAAGCAAAGCAGAGTCAAATACAAACAACAAAAGGATGTGCGTTGTGGAGCATTGGATATCGGTTCGGAACGAGAAATTGGGGGGCCGAGTTCGAATTTCAGACGAATTCATTGCATTCACTGATGCGCAAATACCCTTAGGAAAGGTATTAATCCATCTCTTCCTTCCAGTTATGGGTCAAATAACAGGACAGATTGGGTTCTATAGCCTTGGTTGGCAACCAACCTACTGCGGGATAATCTTCTGCCTAGTCAGTCATGTTTGTTTCGAGACATGATTGCCCAAGCGTGTATCATGTATGGCACTTAATTGACTTGATTTATATATATACTATTAATAATAATGGTTCTGTATTGTTTAATACTATTTTGTTAATAATAACAGCTCTGTATTATTTAATACTAGCATCATAGCCTGGTATTGCCTGTGCAACTCAGAACATTTTTTAATGAGATGATTAATGCAGCGTGTTGAAATTTCCGAGCACTTTAGTCGCCGCCTCACTTTAAAACTCAGTTATATAAAAAATGGTTAAAAAATGGTTCAAAAATTCCATTTAAAAAATCTATTTGCTTTTGCTTTGCATAAATGTGAGTTGATGTTTTGTGTGACATTGTAAACAACATTGCGTTTGTTTTTGTTTCAAAATTACAGGGGAAAATATTTACATTTTTTGTTGATTAAATGAATTTCAGAAATTTTCAAAGAATATTTAAAAATGTAGACATTTAATTTTAGAGGAATAAGTTACATTAATGCCACACAAATTACAGGCAGTTGATTTCCTGCATGAAATATTTAGCAAAAAAAAAAAACTTTATTTTTTTTTTTAAATTTTATTTTCTGAATTATGAAATATTAAATCTGAAAAAAAAAAGACTTAAATAATTAAATTAACCATTGGCACTTTTTTTTTTGCATATTTTGTTTTTGTTTGAAAAAACACTTTTTTAAAAATATTTTTTTTGTTTCAAAATTACAGGGAAAAATATTCACATTTTTTTGTTGACCAAATGAATTTTTAAAACGTCAGAATAAAAATGAACTATAAAGGCTCATTTTTTTTTTTTTTTTTTTTTTTTTTTTTTTTTTAGTCGCATTTCATTTCATTTGATTTCTGTGATGTGATCTAGCAACCATCTTCGATGTTTTACGGAGCGAATGTAAACAATCAAATCCGTTGGCCAAAAAGTGCGAAAGGGAAAATTGCTGAACTTAAACTCAAAAAGTATGTGTCAACCTGGCCTCCCTGTAGATATGTGCCACTAGAAAATTTGAATGGGGTAGCTGAAAAAATGTAGGTGTGCATAGATTACTGTCACACTCACTCTCACAGATTGCATTTTATATATATAGATTGTTCTGTTAATAAAAACAGTACTGTATTGTTCAATATTGTTCTGTTAATAATAATGGTTTTGTATTGTTTGGTATTGTTCTCTTAATTATAATAACAGTTTTGTATTGTTCAATATTGTTCTGTTAATAATAATGGTTTTGTATTGTTCAGTTAATAATAATGGTTTTGTATTGTTCAATATTGTTCTGTTAATAATAACGGTTTTGTATTGTTTAATATTGTTCTGTTAATAATAACAGTTCTATACTGTTCAATATTGTTCTGTTAATAATAATAATAGTAATAATAATAAGTGTCCTTTGTTGTTGTCATTGTCTCTAGAACTTTGTTGTTGCTTACATGCTTGGTTCATGGTATCCTAGGCATCCTTCTATAGAATCACATTTCTGCTGCTTCAAGCCTGTGAGGAGATTGTCTGGCATTCACTGACATAAAGGAACACTGATACTACATCACAGTTCAGTATGTTTTTCTTTGTTTCTAACAATAAAAGTCAGTTCAATTAATTTTTGCTAATTCCCTTATTGTTTTCATACAAAATTTATATATTTGGATAATCACCCTGACAGAAAATGTTGAACAGGGTAATGATGATAATGATATTAGCTATGTTAAAGTTCAACAGCTCCAGTGCCCAATTTCAAACACCAAACCAATGATTATGTTTGTCAAATGGTTAGTTTGGTTGCACTTTTAACCCAAAAGCTACTCTTACTCCAAGTTCTGGATTCGGCAGCAGAAAAAATTGTGATGCCAGCAGGAAAGAGATAAAAACTGAGGCATTTTTTTTCATCGAAAGTAAATTGGAAAATTTTTTAAATTGAACAACATATTTTAAAATGTTACTTGATAATAAAAATTTTAAATTTCTTAAAAAAGAATGACATTTCACTTCATTTTTCTTGATATCTTAGGAATTAAATTATCCATCATTTTGAATTATCCAAACATCCTTTTTAACCCCTTTTCCAAACAATCCAGATAATCAAGAAAATACTTTACTACCTGATAGGATAGCCCCCTCATGTGTTTGTGTGTGTGTCTAGTAGACTAGATATAACATCACTATATTTATCTTTGACACTCGGAACTGAATGAGAGAAAAAAGTATAAAAACCAATAAAGAGAGAGTATAAGGAGACAAGAAAAACAATGACATAGAGAAATAACCACAACACTTTACACACACAAACACACAATGAAGTAAAAAATCAACAATACACCATTTAAAAGTGCATAAATTATTTTTTAACTGAAAATAAAAATAACAAAAATGAGCAGTTAATTGCTGATATCTCCTGAAGAGTGGACAGAGCAATTACTGAAATGTTCATTTATGAAACTCTGAAGTTAGGGTGTTGAATTTAACATGAATCAGTGAAATAACAAATTTCGTATTTGTATTAATCCTATATATATATATATATATATATATATATATATATAGTGATGATCATCCACGTATACTGTCTTAATATGTATAGGAAAGAATATTAATAAAAAGTTTTGAATTTAAAAATGTACTTTTTTTGAACAGTATTTGTTTATTTTTATTATATTTTATATTTCAGACCGCCCTCGGTCCTTCATCAGAAACAACTGATTTTTAAATTTGAATTAGAAACGTATTTCACGATAGCGTTCGAATATTTTTTTGTTTACATCACATGGTGTGTTTGTTCTGATGAAGGACCGAGGGTGGTCTGAAATATAAAATATAATAAAAATAAACAAATACTGTTCAAAAAAAGTACATTTTTAAATTCAAAACTTTTTATTAATATTCTTTCCTATATATATATATATATATATATATATATATATATATATATAGGCACTACAGACAGGATCACAAACACAGGCTATACTGAATAACAGAAACCAGAGTACTAGAGGAATTTCAGCAACATCAAAAATTAAACTGGGTAACATGCTTAACTCAAAGAGAAAATAATGACATAACCATGATGTTAAATTTCTATGCTACTTCAAACAAAAGATTAGGAAGGAAGCCCCCATCAATGCTGAAAAGACCAATAACAGTTACTCGAGTTAAGAAATTTATTTTCCTGAAAAAATTGTTTAAAAAGAAACAATAAATTTCAACTGAAAGTAACACCAGCTGTTTGGTCAATGAATGCTGAATGTTTCAGTTTAAAGGAATTGCTAATGTTATCACTGTCTGCAGATGACTATTTGAGTTGTGAAAGCAGGTCTTTTATCGCAAAGAGCTCAATATTGGAGTAGAGATAGAGCGTTGATAGTTTTAGTACCTTACCTAAGGGTATTTGTGCATAAGTGAATGCAACAAATTCAACTGCAAATCGAACTTGACTCTCCAATTTATGATTATGAGCTAATATCCACTGCACCGAAATGCCCAGAAAGATGAAATGAATTAGGGATAAAAAACCAAAAGAAAATTAATTAAAAATAGATTGACATTATCTTTTACATAGATTATGTGTCCCCTCCCACAAAGGTTAACAAAAGAGAAACTTTTTGAATAAGTGTTTTTAAAGAACCTAGTATTCTAATTAAGTATTCTACTGATCAAGTCAATACTTGCTTAACTTTGTAAACTGGATTATGAATAAAATAAGTTTACCTGCTAAAATATTTCTGCTTGCTTGTTAACTTTTCTTTGTTGTTTTTTTAATTTAAGTATTACTTATTTATTTATTTTGTTTCTTTGAAATAAGGAAAATTTCATATATAAAAATAAAATGGCATCACATTGAGTTCTGGGACCATCCAAGTGTCCAGAAAGTCAGGGAAAAACAAAAATCTCTGATTAAAGAACGGAAATGGAAAGAAAGTGCTTGTCCGGAACACCTCCAGACTTTACCTTTTTATCTCAATTCTGTTCTTATTTTGTTTGTTACAGTTGTCCAAAGTTTCTTCTTATTTTTTTTTTCTGTGAAAAAGAAATGAAAGGATAAAACAAAACAACACAAATTATGATTATTGAGAATTTGCAGTAGATTGCAATATAGCTTTCGGAACAGGTTGAAACAGGAATTAGTATTGATGCATTCATACACACACACACATTCATTTCTTTAAATAGTTTTATACATGTATATAGTTTTACATACATACATACATACTTACATATATATATATATATGTACATGGTTGTTCATATATATATATATATATATATATATGTATATATATATGGCATGCACTTGCCTCTATAGAGACATGAGTTTGTGTATATAAGATATATACAGATTTTGAAGGAAACAGATTGAGAAGAGCATGCTTATGTCAATGTATATACAAAAGAAATACAGACTTATATTTATGCAAACTTAAATACACACATATCTCACATTTGATGAATATAAAAGTATATCATACATATACATATGTTCACAGTGTGCATATATTTATGTAACACATGAAAATATACAGACTCGCAAAGTATATATATATATATATATATATATATATATATATATATACCATATAAATACATATATAAATATAGATGCTAATATGTATATCCATACACATGCACATATACATATTCTGTCATACAGAAAAGTGAATAATGTACCAATCTATGCATCTGTATATATGGGTCTATGTACATATAGACACATATATACAGATGCATACATGTGATTGCTCACATATATACATACATACATAATATGAAGGCAAAAACATGTAGATGTATATACACATTTACATAATCATATATATATATATATAAGTTTGTATATATATATATATGTATGTATGTATGTGTTATATATATGTGCGTATGTATATTTATTATGTGCATTTATATATATGTGTATGTGTGCATGTCTGTATATTTATTGTGTGTGTGTGTGTATATATATATATATATATATATATATATATATGTTTATATAAGCAAAATTTCAAAAGATTGGTCACAAACTTGTTGGATAAGGAAAGTTTGGACTGCACTTCTTTTGTTTGAATCAATGGTGAGCAAAAGGAAAACAAAAAAAAACAACAGTATTATCAAAACAAACAAATAAGGTGCTCGTGGTTGGGAGGGAAGAAGCTTCTCTTAACCCCACCTCTCAAAAAAAATGACGCCAATACACTCATAGACAAATATAAGCCATACACCAACAATACATGTCTTTGCATATACCAAAGGTAAGGATACTGGTGGGCGGGTCTGAAGAGGGAAGGGTTGAAGACCTTTTTCCAAACCACTTACACTAATTCCAATAGTGGTGCCTTTGGGGAGAAAGTGCAGCAATGCAAAAGAAAATAAAGAAAAGTAAAAGAAAGACAGAACACTCAAAGACTGGTGAATGCCAAACATGATTCCGGTGGCACATTTGACTGTAATGCCAGCAGAGGAATAATTTGGAAGGCAATCAAAGAGTGAAATATAGAAAGCAGGCAGATCTTAATACAAAATCCAGAACATCTCTCAGACTACTGCTTCTGTAATGAATTATAATAAATATATAAATAAGAAATAGTTATTAGAAAGAATATTATTATTATTGGATGTTCTAGCCACCAGAATTATAGTTAGAATAAAAAGAAGCAGTTCTGTTTGATCCTATAATGGTTTTATTTTGCACAATTGTATCATGTTTTCTTTTCCTTATGGATTATGCAAAGTCGGCTAATCTTTGGCATAAACATTAATCAAGAAAGAATGTTGGGTTCTTATTTGCTTTGGAGACTTTCCCAAACTATTTTTCTTTTTAATTATGTCATATATTCTACTTCTTTGTTTATCTGAAATGAAACAGTCCCTTATTTAATTACGAATGGATGAAGGAAAATCTAGTTCTTTAAACAAACAATGCCACTAGAATACAATGATATATGCATATGTATGATAGGATAAAGAACAAATAGGAAACATTTATAAATCTAACATGTTTTGCTTTTATTAAAGCTCCATTCAAGAATAAAGTAGGAAAAAAAATTATGGTATTTCTATTTTTGTGTTTGATTTTCAATGGTTAAGCAGACTTCAGGAGCATTTGATTTGTCAATTAGTGTTTGTATGTATAATTTTATGTGTGTAATTGTATCAGAATTATAATTTGCCAATGTAGGATTTGGTTTGCTAAAACAGAATTTTCCTTAATAAATTGAGTGACAGCACTAGACCAGAAAAATAATCACTGATGAGAAACTTCAGTTAATTTAAATTATACCTGAAGGTTAAATCCCCTTTAGCAGGAAGAGAGACAACCTACTGCCACTGTTCAAAACACATTCATTAAGCTGAGGAGTGGGAGTCTAATATCTTCTAAAATTTGTTAGCCAAGAATGGTGAGTTCAATCCTTGGTTGGACCACAAGAGTCAGGATAGTTAACATGTATGATAATGTATATATGTATAATAAGCATTAGTTATATTTAGAGGTTATCTGCATGTTGATTTTTCCATATCTCATTCATTGATAAAACTTTAATAAAAGTGAAACATGTTAGATTTATAAACATTTTCTTATTTATCCTATAAATAGGAAATGTTTGTCCCATCATTCTGCTGGATCCCAATCCATCTTTGATCTCAGTTCATAGATATGTTCTTAATTATGAAATTTAGGTTTGGTATATTAGGGTTTTGGTTATATGTAGGAATTCTAAGACCGGCCATGTTTTTTTTTTTGTTTTTTTTTTTTATTGTTCTCTGTCATTCCCTTGCTAACTGGACACATGGCTTGGAGGTGATTCCCCCCTCCATCACACTACTGTCTGTTACTGCTTGCTTAAGGTAACTTAATCTCTCCAGAACTGTATAGAAGAAACAGAATGAAGATAATTTTTGAAATTTTCTTAACTTTTTTCTGTCAGCAAGCCTGCAACTTGGTGAGTTTAGCCAGTGTGATCTTATTTTTTATTATTTTTTGAATTATTTATTTACTTATTTTTACTTGTATTTTTTATTTTATTTTATTCTTTTTCGGTTCTTATCTTTTCTGCCTAATTTTTGTGTAAATTGTTCTTAATTATGAAATTTAGGTTTGGTATATTAGGGTTTTGGTTATATGTAGGAATTCTAAGACCGGCCATGTTTTTTTTTTGTTTTTTTTTATTGTTCTCTGTCATTCCCTTGCTAACTGGACACATGGCTTGGAGGTGATTCCCCCCTCCATCACACTACTGTCTGTTACTGCTTGCTTAAGGTAACTTAATCTCTCCAGAACTCTCCAGAACTGTATAGAAGAAACAGAATGAAGATAATTTTTGAAATTTTCTTAACTTTTTTCTGTCAGCAAGCCTGCAACTTGGTGAGTTTAGCCAGTGTGATCTTATTTTTTATTATTTTTTGAATTATTTATTTACTTATTTTTACTTGTATTTTTTATTTTATTTTATTCTTTTTCGGTTCTTATCTTTTCTGCCTAATTTTTGTGTAAATTGTTCTTAATTATGAAATTTAGGTTTGGTATATTAGGGTTTTGGTTATATGTAGGAATTCTAAGACCGGCCATGTTTTTTTTTTTGTTTTTTTTTATTGTTCTCTGTCATTCCCTTGCTAACTGGACACATGGCTTGGAGGTGATTCCCCCTCCATCACACTACTGTCTGTTACTGCTTGCTTAAGGTAACTTAATCTCTCCAGAACTCTCCAGAACTGTATAGAAGAAACAGAATGAAGATAATTTTTGAAATTTTCTTAACTTTTTTCTGTCAGCAAGCCTGCAACTTGGTGAGTTTAGCCAGTGTGATCTTATTTTTTATTATTTTTTGAATTATTTATTTACTTATTTTTACTTGTATTTTTTATTTTATTTTATTCTTTTTCGGTTCTTATCTTTTCTGCCTAATTTTTGTGTAAATTGTTCTTAATTATGAAATTTAGGTTTGGTATATTAGGGTTTTGGTTATATGTAGGAATTCTAAGACCGGCCATGTTTTTTTTTTGTTTTTTTTTATTGTTCTCTGTCATTCCCTTGCTAACTGGACACATGGCTTGGAGGTGATTCCCCCCTCCATCACACTACTGTCTGTTACTGCTTGCTTAAGGTAACTTAATCTCTCCAGAACTCTCCAGAACTGTATAGAAGAAACAGAATGAAGATAATTTTTGAAATTTTCTTAACTTTTTTCTGTCAGCAAGCCTGCAACTTGGTGAGTTTAGCCAGTGTGATCTTATTTTTTATTATTTTTTGAATTATTTATTTACTTATTTTTACTTGTATTTTTTATTTTATTTTATTCTTTTTCGGTTCTTATCTTTTCTGCCTAATTTTTGTGTAAATTGTTCTTAATTATGAAATTTAGGTTTGGTATATTAGGGTTTTGGTTATATGTAGGAATTCTAAGACCGGCCATGTTTTTTTTTTTGTTTTTTTTTATTGTTCTCTGTCATTCCCTTGCTAACTGGACACATGGCTTGAAGGTGATTCCCCCCTCCATCACACTACTGTCTGTTACTGCTTGCTTAAGGTAACTTAATCTCTCCAGAACTCTCCAGAACTGTATAGAAGAAACAGAATGAAGATAATTTTGAAATTTTCTTAACTTTTTTCTGTCAGCAAGCCTGCAACTTGGTGAGTTTAGCCAGTGTGATCTTATTTTTTATTATTTTTTGAATTATTTATTTACTTATTTTTACTTGTATTTTTTATTTTATTTTATTCTTTTTCGGTTCTTATCTTTTCTGCCTAATTTTTGTGTAAATTGTTCTTAATTATGAAATTTAGGTTTGACTTATACTAAGTTAAAACTTCATTAACTTCAGTCACATATTTATTTTTTTTAATTGGAGTAGATAGTACCTTCTATCGCCAGGTCTCACACTCCACCCCCTTCTTTTGGACAGGAGTAGAGTTGATCGCCTTGTTTCTAGTTTAGGAAGGGGTTCCCGAGTAGATAGATTAAACTAATTGGAGTAGATAGATTAAACTATCGCCCGGTTCACACTCCACCCACATCTATTGAACAGGTGAAGAGGCTCATCCCTTGTTTCCTGTTTAGGATGCGGTTTCCGGTTTTCTCTTTTCCAATCTTTTCACTCTTTTCCTTTATTATTTTATTTTTTTTTTCAATTGGAGTAGATAGACTAAACTATCGCCCGGTTCACACTCCACCCACATCTATTGAACAGGTGAAGAGGCTCATCCCTTGTTTCCTGTTTAGGATGCGGTTTCCGGTTTTCTCTTTTCCAATCTTTTCACTCTTTTCCTTTATTATTTTATTTTTTTTTTTCAATTGGAGTAGATAGACTAAACTATCGCCCGGTTCACACTCCACCCACATCTATTGAACAGGTGAAGAGGCTCATCCCTTGTTTACTGTTTAGGATGCGGTTTCCGGTTTTCTCTTTTCCAATCTTTTCACTCTTTTCCTTTATTATTTTATTTTTTTTTTTCAATTGGAGTAGATAGACTAAACTATCGCCCGGTTCACACTCCACCCACATCTATTGAACAGGTGAAGAGGCTCATCCCTTGTTTCCTGTTTAGGATGCGGTTTCCGGTTTTCTCTTTTCCAATCTTTTCACTCTTTTCCTTTATTATTTTATTTTTTTTTTCAATTGGAGTAGATAGACTAAACTATCGCCCGGTTCACACTCCACCCACATCTATTGAACAGGTGAAGAGGCTCATCCCTTGTTTCCTGTTTAGGATGCGGTTTCCGGTTTTCTCTTTTCCAATCTTTTCACTCTTTTCCTTTATTATTTTATTTTTTTTTTCAATTGGAGTAGATAGACTAAACTATCGCCCGGTTCACACTCCACCCACATCTATTGAACAGGTGAAGAGGCTCATCCCTTGTTTCCTGTTTAGGATGCGGTTTTCGGCTTTCTCTTTTCCATTCTTTTTACCCTTACGTAGCCCCCTGCGCATCAGTGGCGTTACTGCCTTGCTCGGGGTGATATGATTAAAAAAAAAAAAAAAAAAAAAAAAAAATGTGTGTACCATAAGTTTTTCTGCATTTTGAATGTGTGTTTGATTTTAGTTTAAATTTTATGTATCATTTCATTTTGAAACCTAAAATATTAACCTAAAAACTCAAGTCATGCTTTTAAATAGCCTCATCATATGTAGACTTTCATATGGATGTCATGAATGGCATTCAACTCCTTTAGAAATCTTGAAACTATCAGCTACAATCATTGTCTCAGTAAAAATGGCTTCTAGTGAATGAATCCTTTAGATCTTAAGAGAAGACAACCCTTCATCAGATCCTATAGACAAAGAATGTTTACCAAATGGCAAAACCATATTGCTTGAAGACTTCCAACATCAGCAACAATTAAATGAATAACACATATAATGCAAAGAAAAAATAATGACAATCAATATGTTAACTTTACATACTACCTTTATACAAAAGGTTAGGAAGACAACTGTCATCAGTCCTAAAAGGGGAGATAATATTTACTGGGCTTGAGAAGTCTAGTTTTTTGAAAAGTTGTTTAAAAGAGATTTTATAAATTTCAAATAAAAGTAGCACTGATTGTTAGGTCAATGAATGCTGAATGTTACCATATAAGGAAACTGCTAGTATTACGATTGCTAGTAATATTAACATTACCATGGGAGAAGTTGGATCTTCTTGCCAGTACCATTGAATTTTTTGGCCTTCTTACAGATAGTAATTGAGCAGCCATCTGGCAGAATAGTGTCTGACATGAAAAAGTTTATGAAATAGTGGTGTATCACTAAATTCTTCCACATGGTAAAAATAACACCCATTCAACAACACTGAATATATATAGAAAGCCAACTGTATGTGATCACAGTGAGTAATGTGTTTCTGCATTGGCTGACATCAGTGTACATTTCAGATAGCTCTGCACAGGTATCAAATCACACATTGAAGAGCACCTTTAAAATGTGCAGCAGGTGTGTACAAATTGTATGAAAACTTGCTCCATCCAATAGTGTCAATGTTCTTTCTGTATATGTTGTAGTGTTATAGCGGGTGGTCCATTCTTTTCCAGTTTATAATGGAGAGTTCATTCTAGTGAAGGGTAGTAGTATGTTGTTGAAGATTAACGGAATTTGGCCTTGTTGTAGCTAGCCCACTATAAGTCATAAGATGATTATAAATCAAGAAAAGCAAATTGAATTGAAAAATAACATTTTATATATACACATATCAATTAAGGTTTTTACAATTAAAGTAAATATTTGAAGTATAGGTCCAACGGATGTTAAAATGTTCATGGCAATAAAATGCTGAAAAGAGAATTAATGCTTAGGAATGTGGGAGCATTGTAAGTAAGGAATGTCTTTGATGTATCCGCTCCTTAGGTCAGTAAGTAGTTTTGAGACAGCGAAAGATAAGAGGAGAGGGAAGGGAGGCTAGGATAGTAAGCCACTTGACTTAGGTCAAGGGGATACTGATTACACTCCTCTCTCTCGAGTCAGTCCATGTGTGTCGGCCTGCGTCGGTGTGTCTGTCTGGCGATGCTTTCTGTATCAGCTTTTTATTTCGACTTTTTAGATTGCAGCAGATCATTTGGGAATTCACACTTGTATTTGATTCTGGGCTTCCCATTGGCCGATAAATAAAATTCGCGTAGGCTCGTGAACTGGAAATTTAATATTAATTTTTATTTTTCAACTGGAACATCTGCACGCTTTTGTTCGGTCGGTATCACCACAGTGTCAGTGTAAATAAATTTGGAGTCATTAATTTTGAAACAACATTTGTGTGTGTGTGGGGGGGAGTATAAACATAAACATTGATAATAATTATGTATTGAGGGGAAATACTGAAGATGTAGGGACACTAAACTTCAAAATTCTGGTATGTTTTTTTTTTTTTTAGATATCTCTCACTGCAACAAGAAGAGATTTGTCAAGAAATGCGAAATGTGAGAAACTGGATGCAAATTTAGGTTAACTGAGCTGTGTATCTTTTGTATCTTTTGCAAGAATTTAAGTACCTAGGAAGTGTTCTAACAGGAGATGGAAAGTGCGACACGGAGATCCGAAGGCGAACGAATTGGCATGGCAAAGGACGCGTTCCAGAAGATGAGCAAAATACTAACACACAGGAAGATCTCAATAGAAACGAAGAAAAGAGTGCTAGACTGCTACGTGATGTCAGTTCTTCAATACGGCTATGAATGCTGGACAATATCATCGAAAATGAGGACAAAACTGGAAGCGGCCGAAATGTGGTTCTACAGAAGGATGCTACGGATATCGTGGACTGAGCATACAAGCAACGACGAAGTGTTAGAAAGAATGGCAACAAAAAGGAAATTGATGCTGAGCATCAGGAAGAGACAACTGAAGTTCCTGGGACATGCAATGAGGAAGGAGAGCCTGGAGAACCTGATACTGACTGGACAGATAGAAGGAAGGAGAGACAGAGGAAGGCAGCGGATAACATATTTGCAGGGTCTGATCAGGTGGATGACGGAACGGGGGTTGCCAGGAGCAAACATACTAAGAGCCACAAGGGATAGGGAGACGTGGAGATCCATGATCGCCTACGTCCTGAAGGGACAGGGCACATAGAAGAAGAAGAAGAGCTGTGTATTAGAACAGGTTGTTTTTTCACTGCTTTTAGAAAATCAACATTATACTCAGTACAAAAGCTGGAATTTGATTTGATAATTATTCACACTAAAAATGAGATTCATAGCTTTCACCAGTTTTTGAGAATTTAATTCTCAAAATTGTCCAACAAATTTCTGCAGGTTTTTTGCTTACAAACTGACTTCAAAATTTTACTCTTTCAAGAATAAATCCAAATAAAGTTAATATTTTTTGCATTATATACATCAAATGAAAAATATATTAAAACCAGAATTCTAATTATGAGTCACCACAAGCAAAATACACAATTTTTATGACTATATTCGATAAGTAAAAATTGTGTAAAAGATTACAAAATAGGTTAATCAATGAATAAGTACTTACACTATTTGTTGGGTTATAATTAATAAAAAATGATAAAGGTACATATAACACCTTGATACTACTTTGCACAAATTATAATACAAAATATTTTAAATTAGCATTGATTATTGAAAATTGCAATAAAACAACTGTACTGTGTAGAATTATATCATAATATAACTCCGTTGTTCACGATAATTTCCCATTGAAGTAAATGGAAGTCTTATTTAATAGCACAATGATTTCGTGATAATGTGCTTGTGCCTTACTTCTTATCCATTTATATTTTGAGAAGCTTTAGTAGTTAATTTAACTGCTCTTTCCATACCTTGCAATTTAGCAACTTCAATGCGATTCCATTCATTAGAACCTCTTGCATTTTATTATTTTAAAAATCTGCAAGTGCAAGTTCCCGAACTTCATTTCATGAAAGGTTAATCAAATTTGATCAATGCATCTCTTCAGAGTTGAGGAATGTAATTTTGCAATCTCTTTGGTTGCCCGCTAGTTTGGAAACAAAAAGATATTTTTATTTGAAAATTTATCCATAGTTGGCTATATTTTTATGATGTAATTTGAATTAAATTTTTAGATTAGTTTTGTAAATTGGCTGAACTAATTATGTATAAATAAATGTTTACTTATCTAATGGACAAAATGTTACTATAGCCTCTTCCCTCATCTCCAACTCATCTGACTTTAAAATTGAGAAAATAATTCTTCTAGAAGCAAGGTGAAAGTCTTCTGCTGTAATTTTTTTTAATGCAACATTCTGTATTTTGGTCAATTGTTGCTTTATTCTCTGAATCTGGTTATCTTCAGATTTACAGTAGTTTGTTATAGAATTTATTATTCCTTTTATTTTCGAAACAATTGCATGTATTTATAAATATTTCAATTATAGATTTTATGAGGCTGCTGTAAGGCTTTCACTGATCACCAGAAAAAAGTTTTCAACACTCTAATTTTGAACCTAAAACTTTAAACTCATTTCCTCAAAATGGAAAAAAAATGTTTTGTGTCATTATTAATCATATCCCAACTTTCAAATTGAGTACAACACAAAAATTCTGGTTCCAAAATTGACCTGCTTTACTGTGCATCTAAACACATCCAATGCCAGAAATTTTAAAATCTAGCAAACTTTTCTCTTTAGCATTTTCCCTTGATGTATAAATATAATCAACACATACATTTATATTCTCCACTTCTGTTACATACATATATATATATATTTCTATCAAGAAGATTACACTTGTCTGATGAAGTCCTTTTATGTGATGAAACATGTTAGAATTTTTCTATTTTGTCATTCAATTATTCAACATTGTTTTGATGTATATAGATATATATTGCTGACTGCTACTCTGGCATGTACACATTGCTCATTCACTAATGAATTAGAGCACTCTAGCTATTGGGCGTGTATAATGACAATATACATGCTAAAAAGTCTGCCTTCTTCTACTGAGCGCCCATAGCCCAGAGGTAGAATCGCCAACTGATGCCAGTTCGGTTGGGTTTCAATCCTGGGTTAAAAAGCAATCGAAGTCTAACTGTACTGATGAGCTGTGATACAGTGAAACAGATCTGTTTGCGAATGACTATATATATATATATATATATATATGTGCAACTTGTTATATATATTATTTATATATTATATATGCGTGATACTTATTTGAAAGTGCTCAATATCAGTAATAGAGCTGACATATTCATATAGATAGGTTTGAGTTTGTGACCCTGGGTTTCACCTTACAAACTCACACCTATATATATATATATAATGTGTGCATGTGGGGAAATGATAAGACAAAGTGGAAAAGCTTTTGACATTTTTCCCTGACAACTGTCGGTCTTGGTCAAAATTAAAGGCAAAGCTGTATGGATTTGATAAGGTAATGTATTTCAAAAACATTTTTCCTCACACAGTTTTGTCTTTAATTCACATTGGAAGATGCCAAGACCAACAGACATCAGTGAAGCACATTGTCTATAATCTTTTCCACTTTGTCTCATCTTTACCTTTGTTTTAAATACTAGTATACATCTGACACACATACATGCACACACTGAGGGTGCGATGGATAATTTGTCATGTAAATTACACAAAAATGAAAATGAAAAGACTGGCAACTCATCCAACCAGTGCTTAGTTGAAGGGAAAATAATGACATTATCAAAATATTAACATTCCACATGACTTCAAATAAAATGTGAGGAAGGAAAAGCCCATCAATACTGGAAAAAACAATAACAGCTACTGGACTTGAGAAAACTAAAATTTGTTTTAAGAGAAAGATTTTATAAATTGTGGCCAAAAGCAGTACTCACTGCTCAGTCAATGAATGCCAAATGTTTCCTTGTAGGGAAATGGCTAATACTATTATTATCATTACTATCCTACCCAGACTTACTTAGCTGTATTTTGGGCCTGCTGTTCATGATGAGAGAATTAACACCCTTACCAGGATTAATTATTGATAGCATAATCTGGTTCCTCGACCACATGTACTTATGCATGCTACTAGATTGGCAACAAAGACCCACTCTTTTACCATCAAAATACTTAAATGTAACTGTTTCTTCTACTTTAACAGTTCCTTTTCTCACACTTTCCATTTTGAATCTCCCTTCCATTTGATTGCTTCCCTGATAGCTCAAGTTCCAAAAGTTTAAATGCACATCAGTTGCAATCTTTTATCTCCTTGATTCCCATCCTTCTTTTATCCTTTCTTCAACATCCACTGTTCCATGTTTATTTTCTTTCACTGTAACCCCTTGCACACCAGTAGTGGTTTTGCCATGCTCAGGGTGAAATGATTATTAAAAAAAAAATAACAACATAAGAATGCAGGTGACACAGTGTTAACAGCTGATATGGATAGAAAATGACAGCAACTCCGACCAAATATAGTAAAAGAAAAGCAAGAAGAAAGGACTAAACATCAATTGTAAGAAAGAAAGTATGATTGTTAGCAAAAGGCACAACCCAAAATATGAACTACAAATTGGAAATATCAGGATTAAGCAACTACAAAAATTTAAATATCTAGACAACCTAAATGGTTGGCAGAACTAAGCAAGATAGCAAAAATAT